>SMLS01076848.1:0-27137 GCA_004785975.1 Popillia japonica
TTACTAAAAAATATAGCAAACTATTTAATATAAAAAAGTAGAAGCTGAATTTGAAACACCCTTTATATTTGTAAATAATTTAAAAAAATGCGTAGTATAAAACTATATACGTACAGGAAATCTCACTTTCCTATCTATAGTAGTTTTCATGCTAAATTCCACCGACACACTAATGGCGCACCCGGTATATTCAGCGAATAAGATTTATTACTCTATGCTTGTGCAAGTGTGGGGAATTATTATCTAAACCATTATCCTTTATATGTAGGCTCGAACTTAATTCCTTGCAACTCTTTCGCCTGAACCGCAGACCAACCTATCTACAGCTTTAGGAGCATCTTCAACAATTTTTGCATGCGGAAATACGTGCCATAGATCTTTGCGTCCGGAAAAACCTAGATAAGGACTTAAGGGACACAAAACTCTATACATGTACCGATAGCAAAGCCGCTCTGAAGGTTTTAGCCAGTCATAGTAGAAATATCGGATGAACGTGACGCAATTGGCTAAAATCTAAAAAAATGGTATCCTTGATGTGGATCGCAGGGCACACAAATAGCAAGAGAAATGATATGGCGAATGAACTTGCATTTCATTGGACCTGAATCATTCTTTGGCAAGACTGGGAAGCACAAGAAATGGCTCCCTCCAACATTATGGTTATTATGCCACTGCATTCTAGTGATATTTGATGGTAAATAAAGCTTTCCTCTTCTGATTAGAGAGGTGCTTAATTGCGTAACAACTTGTTTTGTCTTTTTTCGAATGGATGTTGTAGTAACCTTTTGAATCTGTTTGAGCCAGGTTTGTTTCGGAGCGGTTGTCTGTGATATTAAAGATTTTGAGATATCGTTTGCAAATTTCTTTTGAAATAAAAATTTTAAATCATACTTAGACTATCAACTGTAAAGTGTTGTAACAATTAAATCACAAATCCGACATTGAACTAACTACAATTTATGTCAGTAATTTAAATAAGTAAAAAGCTTTCAATTGGGAAACATTTGTCCGCCATATTTTAGCTATAGAATTTTGGACAGCGTTGTGTAAAAGACCGCCGAATAGTAAAACTTCCGGAGAATACTGTGTGACTGGCTGAGATGCAATATTGATCCCGGAACTTGGATTCGACTCTTGGGACGTTGTAGTCTGACGCATTAAACGAAGTTTTCGACAGTTCGTAATAAACGAGCGCAAATTGAGCCAATGAATAGACGACATCTAAACCTAATTGATGTACCGAGCTTTTAATGTATGTACACACAGCAGAACATAGAAGACCTTTTACCCACCAGATAGAGTCAAAAGAGAAAGCTGATATTAAAAAAGGGCAAAGCCAAAGAAAGATGGTTATATTAAAATATAATAAAATTTATAAGCTACTCCTCTATATTTTACAATTAATCTAGAAGAAGTCTTAAGTAAGGATGCGAGTAATTAAAAGAAACTAGTTTCTAATACGTCTTGTGAGCTTTCATTGCATGAATGTAAACATTTAAGCTAACCGGGTGTAACCAACCGACAAGGTTTCCTGCACTTTTAAATAAATAAAAATGAATTCACGATTTTCAACGGTGCACTTATCTATCACATCAATTGCATGAATTTTATACTACGTAATAGTTTAGTTTTTATTCTGGCTTCCGCTGGGTATTACTTGATATCTACATATTAGATTTAATGGAAGTTCAGCGTACATTGATGGCTGCTCGTGAAATATGTAGTACCACATTGATTTCAACAAATATTTAACTGCGTATATATTAGTCATGGCTGCATGTAGTAACCAAGCAGTTATTGATGACAGACTGCTTCAAATAGATATTTAATCACTATAGGGTTAATGTATTTCTTCTGTTGCCTAGAAACTACATATAAAGCTGTCGAATTTGGGGTTTCATTGGTACCTATAGCACTATATTTGTCAGATTTCTTCTAGTATAAATACGTGTGCGTGTGTGAATTTGAATTGGCTGAAGTTGTTTACCAAGATTTATTGCTATTAATTTTCTTGTACATAGTTGGCACGTTGCTTCATCTAGTTCTTCGATTTGCTGACACTAGAAGTGTTACAAATACTAGTGCATGATAAATCGATAAGTCATAAATAAAAATCTAAACAACACAATTTTGTATATTTTGGTGCGATTGTATGTCATATTTGTAAATTTGATAATAAAGTCGTTCATACTGATGTTTTTGTCCGACATATCTGTAAATCACAAGCCGCCTAATAATAAATATCCTACTACAATCGTAATTCTGCACCATCACCATCTAGTTGTGCTCGGTGTTGAAGAAATTGCATTAATTTAAAATCACACCCTTCACAACTAATAAACAAAAAGAAACATTATCACCTAAACGTTTGCTACCAGTTATACCTGCATTTTCGGTTTGACAAATGTTTTGTGCTAGATTCTGACAGCATCCAGCCAAAAATTAATGAAGTCCAAGTTGCAGAAATTCTTCATGAAAACCAGAATATAGCCAGATGTAATCCACTAGGAATCAGCAGTGCAAATGCGATATCCAAGTTATTGCAAGTACCGTGTACTGTAATGTAAATGAATATGTTGTTTGAATTAAATGAGGCATTAGTAGGTGCAATTTTTCTTTGCGAATATTGGCTTATATGGAACCTAGACCCGAATGATTATCTCGTTATGGACAGATAAGGCACATTTTACTCTGAATGGTGGAGTTAATACTCAAAACTGTAGAATTTAGTAAGCAGAACATTTACAACATATCGTTCAAAAAGGCCTCCATGACAAGAAGGTCACCGTTTTGTGGGATTTTACAGCTGCGTTTATCATTGGTCCGTATTTCTACGAAGAAATGCTGAATGGAGAAGCCGTATCTGTAACTGTAAACAGTGAACGATGCTTGGAAATGCTAAGGGATTCTGTCATTCCACAGCTGCAAAATAAGCAAAGCGGAATTGAAAACATCATTTGCATGCAGGATGGAGCACCCCCGCCCATTTTCTGATCAGTCAAAGAATTGTTAACCAACGTTTTTCAAGATCGTCTGTTACGCAGACACTTCACAGATTCATGGCCACCAAGATCACCTGATCTTAACCCCGTGGATTTCTGGCTGTGGGGATATTTGAAAAGTTTAATGTTTAGAAGTCGAGTAACAACGCTAAAAAATTAAAGGACAATATTACGGAGCAAATTTGTGCAATTCAATTAGAAATGTTGTTATATTAGTTTAAAATATATCCCTTACTTTATCATAACCCCATATTCCTATTCTCCACTTTCAAAAATAAAATAAAATAACATAATGGAATTCGAATACGTCTATATTTTTATGTATCCACATTCCACAGCAGAAATTATCTGAATTATTTTCTTATCTGTTGAACATTAAATAATGTATTCATTCTTCTATAGTGACGTTTTATGACGTTTATCCCACACGCGCCATCTAGTCGCAAACACTCGAACTACGTGAGTTACAGCTTATCTACTATCGTAGACCCACACATTGAGGGCATCAACAATAACCTGAGCCACGTTGGTGAATCTACAGATATTTTTTTATGAAATATTGAATTAAAAATTCTCTGGTTTTAAAATTTTGGTCCGGTGAGCTCTTAACCTCAGGGGTGTTCACGAGATATACTGGGTAATGACTAATATTAAATAAATTAACTAACATCAACTTCACTCCTCTCAATAATACACAAATTTTTAATTACACACAATTATTTATTATAAGGAACATGTAAATAAAATAACATACAAAAAAATCAATCTGTTCAATTAACATATAAAAAAAATGTACTAATCTAATAAACAATATTTATTTAATAAACTTATTATTGGCGCCCTCTATGGTGATCTGAATAAACTTTAACCTTAAAACAGAAATCTACTTGATCGGCCTTTCTATTGGTTTAATTGAAATAACTTCAAGTTCAAATTAAAAATTATTTGAGTGGCGTCGGTTTTCGATAAATTGACAGAATTCAAAAAAAATTGTACTATTTCTATGTAAGTTATGGTTATAATAGGCAAATTGATTTTACAGGAATTAATTTAGTGAAATAAACAACGGAATTTAACAATTGCATCAATAAAATGGATCAGAAATTCTAACCTTATTCCTAGGATCGAATTTTATCTGGGATTACGGCCTCGGAAAAGGGTAAATCTGGATAGATGGGTGAAGATTGGGTCCGTTCTGGTACTTGGTAAAAAATAAATTACGGATTAATAATCAATACAATAAATAATTTTGGATACAAGCCATTGGCGTCGGTTTTCGAAGAAGAGAAATACGCAACCAGTCAACGAGTTGACGATCCAAAACATACTTAGTTATTCAAATTTTTCTTAAAAATTGATCTAATCGATGATGTCTATTGGTGAAAATGGAAAACAGTTTTGATATAGACAACTTGAAGACATGAAAAAAATCAATTTCCCTTAATTTAATAATTTTTGTGGTTAGTTTTCACTAATATGATCTTTTTTACCTGTTAACATTATTTGATTTCAGGTATTTCTTTTTAACCTAATATTTTACATTAATTCAAAATTGGTTTTTACAAAATTTTCTTAATGACATTTTCTGGTGAGTTCTTGGTTACTTAATTTCTCTTGGCCTAAATTATTGTTTAAATTTTACATAGATAATTAGCTTTATATTTCTCTTTTAAAATTAATTAATGAAAGAATTTCAATGCTCTCCAACTTGGTTTAACCTGTCTGATACTCGATATCTTGCTACAACATAACCGTCCTTGTCACATTGCACCTCATAACAGCTAGTCCCCTAAGTCTTCCAGCCGGTCTAAAGATTTAGTTTCTAATTAACACCCTGTACAAGTGTATTATAAAGAAAATAAAATAGAACTGAAATTGTCTCTATACACTACATATATTTACCTAAATTTTATATTACGTCAAAAGTATATTCTAATCACCGGAATTCTGTGTAGAATTTGGAGCAAAGATTGGCAATCTTACAACAACAAAATGGAGATCACATTGAGCAATTGTAATAACTGGTTTTAGGCATACTAAATCCCATTCCTTAACCAATTCGATTTCCTTTATTTTTTGTTATTAACTTAAAATATTAAAGAGTTATAATAATTCAAAATTAGTATATCTTTTCCTTTTATGATAACCACATATTTGGTAGTCGGCTGTAAATCGTTAGTCTTGTTTATTCTAATTGAGGTTTAGTACTAAAATTTTAGAAAAATCTATCTTGCTGTACAGTAGTGTGAAATGAAATCCGAACACCAACAAATATTTGAATTACATCGAAAATTTCGGCTATTATTGGAGTACATTAATTTTTATAGCAGAACAGGTATCAAGGGAACCCCTTCCCACAATATATAGGCCTGATATACATCACTAACATTCGAAATTTTAAAAGCTTGAAATTTTCGAAACTTGTAAACAAAAAGCTGAAATGGGCACGGGAACACGCAAATTGGACAAAAAAAACAATGGTAGCATGTAATATTTTCGGAGGAATCCAATTTTAATTTACATGGAACACGTGGAATTCATTTTGGAAGACGTAGATGAGGTGAAGAATATCAACAACAATGTCTTACCATGAAGTTTCCTACCAGTCTAATGGTTTGGAGTTACATTAGGTACTGCTAACACAGTCGGTCCTTTACAAATTATAGACGATACTGGCAAAGCTGATGATTACATAGACATTTTACAACAAAAATTATTACACTTCATTAAACTGAAATTTCGCGCCCCAAATGCTTGCATTTTGCAAAACGATTCTGCACCATGTCATCACGCAAAAAAAGGTACTTGCTATGTATTTATGAATTATCTTTAATCTGTGCCGTTTCTTGTTACATTATAACTTATAGTTTTTGATTTGTTTCCTTTAGGTAAAAGAGTTTATTGAAAAAAACTGCATAGTTGAAGTTAGTTGAGTTACTGTTGAAGGACCAAGCAATAGCCCAGATTTAAACCCTATACAGAATTGCTGGTTCATTCTTTTTTAAAAAGTGGCTCTCAAAAAAACCAACAAATAAGAAAGAATTAATAAATTTATTAAACCAAATTTAGACGGCAAAAATAAAGCCAGATTATTTGACTTTGATCCATTCAATGCTGGCTAGAATAAATGCTGTTATAAAGGCAAGGGATGGAAACACCAAATATTGATTAAAGTTGCCTTTCATATAATAGACCTATTTGATTTAGTTTTTTCAACCCTTTTTGTTTTGTTTTACATATTTTTGTAAATATTATATTTGTGTAAATTTGTATGTTTCTTTTAGATATTTCTCAGAAAAAATGAAGTGTTTGTTAAACAATATAAGTCTGTGTATTATTTGTAGTATTTGATGTATAAAACATGTAAACAAAATTTAAATACTAAATTTAAATTTAATTATCCGTAACTTTAATAATGAGATTCAAAATTCCTAGGCGTTCATTTCACACTACTGTAGTCGTGTTAAGACTTTGTCCCAATTTCATCAACAAGCACTGTATAACTTATTATACCCAATACTACTACTACGCACCGTAGTATGCGCTTCCGAAACAATCCACCCTTCGACCACGACTAGTTTGAGGGGGTTGGCATCAGCAACGTGCCCTCGAGTGCACTACTGCAGACGTACGCTCACAAGTGTCTATCCTCCACCGTCATTCTTTTCCCTTCAGTTGTCGCAATTGCATCAACGAATGTGCGACTCGGTAATCCTCCTTCCACTCATTGCAAGGCCCCTCCTCGCGAACGGTGAGGAAAGTGCTTTGGAGGACGATTTTTTTGTTATAACCGGAAACCCGCGATGACCATACGCCGGTCGTTGTGTTTATCGTAGATTGGTAGTGTTTGATGTTTACTTTGGGCGTATTGATTTTTTTTTCACGTGGCGCAACGACGACGGCAAAATTTCAGACCAGACGAAGTACCGGCGAGAAGGAAAGATTTTCCGGCGTGGAAAAGCTGACTCAAACGTATAAGCACGTTCCAAAAACAGCATCATGAATTCTGTAAGTTTTATAACACGCCCTTTGTAAAACCTCCAGTGTATTGAAGCGAATTTAACAGAAATATATATTATTTTGTATAACTTAGCATATTTGCTGCAATACGTATAGATAACAGTGTGTGGAATATTAAAGAGAATTCAGAAATCCATATAAATTGTTCACGCTACAAGCACGCAGGTGTTTAATGATTCATAATCTATAATTAGTGTATGTATGCCTTGATATCGTGGCACAAAAACAAAGTAATTCTGTACATTATCCTGGTTGTTTTTTGTTAACTTCATAATAATTGTTGACTTAATGCACTTTTTTTTATTATACGAGTAAAATGAAAGTGAAATAGCGTAATATACACTGCCATTAAAAATTATTGATACTTTACACTTAGGCTGAGGAAAAATTTGAATGTTTTGAACTGGTATGCTGTTAGCTTGTTAGGTACACTGGCTTGCAATAAAATCCCATACACTTAGTTTTGACTGTATTAAATTGACCTTTCTTGTGACATTTCTAATTTGACATTAGTCAATTTAAATCAATCAAAATTGATCAACATGTTAAGATTACCTGAATGTGATAAAGTAGTAATATTATCAAAATTAGAAGAAGGTTGGTCCATAAGAAATGTAGCTAGAATATTTAATATAAATAAATTTACGGTTTTGAGTGTTAAGAAAAAATGGGAAGAAGATGGAAGTCTTAAAAGGAAAGAAGGTTCAGGGCGGCCGAGAATTTCAAATCAACAACAAGATGAATTTTTATTAGATTATTTAAGAGAAAATTCATTCAAAACAGCAAAAGATGCTGTATTTCACACAAATTTTCCAGGATCTTGGTCAACAGCATGCCGCAGAATTAGCACTTCCGAATTAAAAAAAATTTGCAAGTGCTAAAAAACAGAGAAGAAAATAAACAATCCAGAGTCTTATTTTCATTAAATTATATACATCGCGAACAAAATTTCTGGGAAAGTGTAGTATTTTCGGACGAAAAAATATTCCAGTCGAGCCACGATGGTCACGTGAAAGTGTACCGCCCAAGAAACACAAGATATGATGATATGTGGCTCCGCCAAATAGATCTGGAAGATTTTCTGTTAACGTCTGGGCATGAATGTGTGCACAGGGTGCGGGAGTTGCATGGCAAATTGAAGGCCGTTTAAACTCCCAATCATATCTAGATATTTTAGAGAATGTTATGCTTCCGTCAGTATCACAAACATATCCTAATAATACTTTCACTTTTCAACAAGTTAACAATCCTGTGAACACCGCCAGAGTTATCACACAGTGGATTACCAATCGGAAATATTACCTTGGCCATCACGCAGCCCGGATTTAAATCCGATTGAAAATGTTTGGGGTGTAATGGTGAAACGAATATATGAACGAAATTTAAGATTCCGTAATAAAAATGAATTATGGGCGGCAATTGAGAATGCTTGGGAGGAATTAAGTGAGGATCAGGATATTTGGAGAAACCTTATTCTGTCAATGCCAACAAGATTTGCACAGGTTTTAGAATCTAATGGTGCAATGATTAAGTACTGACTTATAATTAGATACCTCCAATTTTTCTTAATCGCAATAATTCTAATAGTCCTTCATAGGATAAAAAACGGCTCCCTCCCCTTTTTCAATTTTCAAAATTCGCGTGACACCATCGAAACATTCACTACTTAATTTCACATCATCATCATCAATACAATAAACTGGAAACATTCCTCGGCAATATTCAAAAAATTTCTTCAAATTCTCACTTTCAAGCATAAAACGCTCCCACTCCGCTTCATTGAAGGCTATACATTGTTTTTTAACACCTACAATTTTAATAGTCGGTTCAAAATCTAAATCAGGTAATAATCCCACACAAATCCACTTCGAATGACTCTTATTCAAAAAATACAGTTTTTCTCCCAATAGTTGAACATTCCAAAATTGTTGACGAACAAGCTTATCTGCACATGATTGCACTTTACCCCAAAATTCAGGGACCTCAGTATCCTCAAAAAATGCTTGCAGGTACGGATCAACTTGACTCTTTTCTTGTATATCATTGCAAATAATACTATTATCTGCTGGTACACAATTTTTACGGTCGCAACCTTGACCTTGGCCTTGGTTGGGACCTTGTCCTTGGTCGGAGGCCTTGGCCTTGGCCGGAGCCTTCAGCCGATTCTAGTGCCTCCTCATTGACCTTCAACCGATTCTAGTGCCTCCTCATTGACCTTGACAAATGCCCTTGTCCTTGGTCGGAGGCCTTGACCTTGGCCGGGGCCTTCAGCCGATTCTAGTGCCTCCTCATTGACTTTTAGCCGATTCTAGTGCCTCCTCATTGACCTTGACAAATGCCTATGCAAGGTCAAGGTCAATGAGGAGGCACTAGAATCGGCTAAAAGTCAATGAGGAGGCACTAGAATCGGCTAAGACCATCTACTTATACTACCTTCTATATTCGTATGTTTATCGTTATTATTAACAATATAGGATATTAACCAAATTTTGTATTTGATTTTATACTAAATACCTACCGCACTGTCCAACGGCCTACATATATTATGTTCATATCTTATGTCAAATCTGTCAAAACTATAGTCAGGTTACATTAGTAAATCTTAAAAAACAAGCTACTTGACATTAAAGTGTACGGGATTTTATTGCAAGCCAGTGTACACTTATTAATCTAAAATTGCTTAGTAAATTACTGAACCACCGCGTGTTGAGACAAGTAGAATTATTTACATACAGGGTGAGTGGAAAATTATTTTATGTGTGTATATTTGTTCGCGTTCAAAATTTGAAAATATTTTTAGTTAACTAACGAGATATTTGAGAATGTTTCATAACTGTACTGGAGATGAATGTTGGAAGAGAGTATTAGCGTCCCATTACCTAATCAGTTTTTTTGCATTGTGAGATAATTTTTTCTTCACAAGTGAAATATTTAAAAGCATTTTTAAATTGTTCTAGATTGGTGTCAGTTTGCTTCTAACGTCTAATGTTAAAAATTAGTTCAAAAACTATTTCTTTCATCCAACTTGCATTTTCCGAAATCCATGATTTTAAATTTAGTTTTAGTTTTTTGTAAAAGTCTCAATAATAGTTACAGTTAGTTAAAAGATAGAAGGTTAAAAGTTTAAGACAGTGTTCAGAATAATTCAAACTGTTTCCAGTCTTCAAAACTTTACTTCTACAAGAAAATGGTCGGTAATAAAAAAAAACGCCAAAAGTACTTTCCATATTTTTCCAATTTCGGAAAGCTCTAGAAAAATGTAAAACAAACTTTAAACGACTTGGAACACTTTCAGGGGGAAATACACGCTATTGAGAGATACGACCAGTTCGATATTAACAGAAGGTACGAAGAGCAAGAGATTATGATAATGTCTTATAGTCAAGCAGCCATCAGGATGCTGAACTCAAATATTATCAGCTCCAAGATGCTTTGGGAGCCTCTACACAAACTAAATGTGCCAAGCAAAAGGAATCGAGATAACAGACAATCTTGCTAAGAAAGGGATCAGTATACCTTTTGTAGGCTTCGAACCTTTTCGCGGCATAAGTAGCAGTGTAATACTGGAGAAACTCAAAATTGAAGGAGAGCAGAGAAAATTTAAATACTGGGTGAATCTCTACGGTATGAAGCAAGCTAAAACTCTTATGGGAACATATAATTAAAAGAGATGTTCATAATGTATTAATCTCAGCAAAACCAATATTCGTATATTGACGAGGATCCTGTCATCCCACTGTAATTGACGCCTAAGTCAGCTTGGTATTACAAAGGAAGACAAATGTAAATTTTGTGGGGAAGAGGATGAAACATGCACTGTGCAACTTAAAGGTCTTGCACCTGGGAGCATGTGCTCGTAGGTGGCACATAAAAGGTGTATTCATATTGAAGTAATATTTGCTGGTCTGAGCAAAGTGATTAGCAACGTTGCATTATGAAAGGCACGTTTAATGTTACTTGCTATTGAAACAAATAATTTAACAATGATATTTACTTACTGTTACTACTATCTCCTTATTACTATTAAATTAAAATTAAAAACTTGAATTAAATTAAAATAATTGCTTTAATTAATAATTAATTAATTAATAAAAAAAAGTCCAGTCAGCTACGTGCACAGGAAAAAATAGAAAAATTTTATTCGTCAAAATTTATTGTAAACCATCACAAACATACACAATACATAATTACACTCATTTTGGCATAACAACGATATATTTCAACCTGGAATTACAAAAAACATCTTTAAAAGTATCAAGTAGTGGAATCCAGTATTCAACGTCTGGTAGCCCTGGGTGAAACA
Organism: Popillia japonica; assembly: GCA_004785975.1. NCBI lineage: Eukaryota > Metazoa > Arthropoda > Insecta > Coleoptera > Scarabaeidae > Popillia > Popillia japonica. The sequence goes on from SMLS01076848.1 coordinate 11,326, forward strand.
GAAAACAAAAGGGAGGGGAAAGTTGTTGATAAGTTTTAAAAATTTGACAGAAGAAAAGTCACAACAAAACTGGTGTAAAGAAAACACATCGCAAAAAAACGAATAATAAGTGGAAAGTGCCAGTTAGATATCAACAATCAAAATTAAAGTGTGTAGAAAAGAGAAAACCGCCATTGGACACACAAAACACACACACATCATACAATTAAATTGAGAAAATATAAGGTAACGATAGAGAGAGGGCAGTTCTAGTTAATCATTGTAAAAAAATATATTTTACATTATAATCTGGATATTTTCTAATAGTTTTTTTTATTTGCGTCATTCGTGACACAACACACGGTAGTATTGTGAAAAGGCCATGGAACGCTTTTATAATACTAAATGACACCATGAGTTGTAGCGGTAGGCACATAACCAACGCAGCTTAAGAAGCCGCTGCAACTGCAAATTGTGGTTGAAAACCGTCGAAAGTGAGACCAATTATCAGTAGTAATATCCCTAGGACAGTGATAATCACGAAATAATTTTATTAGTTTCCGAGAGCACGTTGCTTGGTAACATTCCGACGCCGTAGGCGGAGGGATGTTACCTAAAGAAACGTGCTCGAGTGCTCCAAATCGTGACAATTCGAAAATTAAATTTGAAACTGTCAAGTTTTACATAAGTAGTGATATGACATTAAGTCAGGTGACAGCCGGGGTGTTATCGCTAGTGATAACATTCCGGGGTAGTTATCAGTATAATCAAATGTTGATTGGATATCCTGATACATGTGACATAAAAGGATTAATTTTGATTGGTCGAAAATTGAATCCAAAAATTTTCAGTATAATTTAAACACATTTTTTTGTAAGTATTGGTCCAAAAAATGCTACCGCATCAATACGTTAACCTTTTTATGTTTTATAAAATTTTCCAAATATTTATCTTAAACTTGTCACCACAATTATTCTATTTATTATTAATTTAAATGGAATGGTTTGTATGTTGTCCCCGTTTCAATCTATTTCAACGTGACTGTAACATATTAATTGCTACAACATTATTAAGACACATTCCACAGCAAGAATGTCATAATACATTGGAAATTTGACTGGCATATGTACTTAGTCCATGCACATAGAGGTGTAGTTAGTAATTTTGTTGAACGTAGTATTTATGTGTATCGGATTCGTCTGTTTTGTTTGCAGCTGTTTCAGAAATATTTCCATTCTTTTGGAAATCTTAGGATTTTGGTTTTTTTTTTATTTCCTAGCAATACTGAAAAGACCAGCCTGTATAGATTATTTAATTTGCTCGTATCAAATGAATCTATAATAGATATTCTTATTTGCTATAATTTTATTCAACTTCGATAATTTTTCAATTAACTCGTGTAACCTCATTCGTTTCGTTAACCGTACCGAACAACTTGTCTACTACATGATTATATTATATAATTATTATAAACGACTATTATTCAACATTTCAATTGATGGAAGCCTACGCAATTTTCTTCTTAAGATAAAAAGATTTAGGTTAAAAGCTCCACGCAATACACGCAGTATAGCACGAAATTTATGTTGACTGGTACTTACATAAAACAGATTTCATGTGATTTTTATTGGAAATTAGTACGACTAATGAGGTCTTGTCGGTTCAAATATAACTGCATTCGTATGTGGCTCGACGCAGCAAGTTCTCTTATATGGAAAAAACACTAGCGCTCTTTTATTCAATCAATTCAACTGCAGTAATATAAATGCTAATAATCTTAGGATTAAATTCATAATGTTAGATTCCAACTTCAATTAACCCATGAAAGGAAATGCTTTCGAAATATCGTGTGTACGTACGCATATAAGTATGTGTATGTATGTATATATGGTGTTATATATGCATAATACATATGTATGTATATTACAACATATGTATATGTCCATACATTTTTAATAGCTACTGCTATCACAATAATGTTCTTTTTTTCACATTTGGTTATTTCAGCTCGTATGTAGAGAATAAATATATGATATACGCACTTATCTATGGGATAATCTACATATTAATTGATAAGTAATTAATCTCTTGAAATACAAATATTGTTCGTTGGCTGCCTATAGTACATTTTATGCAGTATGCATATGTTGATCTACAGAATTAATCGCAAGGCTATGGTTGGTCAAATTAATGAAAATTCAAGTTTCTCCATATTGGTGCAACTAACAATTAGGACACTGCTAGAAAAGGTTGAAACTAAAAATCTAGGGGCTAAAACTTCTGTACTTCTGTACTAAAACTGAATGTGCGTAATTTCTTTATTTCTTAGATAGATAGATAGATAGATAGTGCTTTATTGTCGTGATCATGTTGATATAGACAGCCTGTCTTAGCACAGGCTTAATTGAAAAAAGTGTTAAAAAGAAGACCTTTTTTATAGAACATGAAGTTTTTTCCAATGGGGAGCTAAATTAAAAAGGTGTTGCAAAGATTAAATTGATATACAGGTAATCCTGTAACACATGGTTGCTCCCGTGTAAGTGTATGTTTGCTAAAAATTCTACTAAACTAGGTATTAGTTACTACGCATTGTTGGTTTTTCGTGTTACATCCAAATACTCATAAACGTATGTCAATTTTTTCAACTAAAGAATTTTCAAATATTCATCTTGTTTATGTACAGCCTTGGCCAAAAGTATTAGGCACCCTATGATTTTTTAGTTGAGGTTGTGTAGGGGCAAATTATAAACTGTTTTTCTGATTTAAATGTGTTTATTCTTTAATTCGAATAATTTTATCAATATTTTCTGGACTCACTCTTTGCCTTTATGATGGCAACAATTTTTTGAGGAATGCTGCGAATTAGTTTTGCCTACTGTTCCGAGTCTATGGTACTCCATTCGTAAAGCAGCACGTTTTTAAGGTCTGGTTCGGATATAGTGGCGTGTCCCTTGACTCTGCTTTAAAATACTCCAAGGATGTTTAATGGGATTTAGGTCTGGGGACTGGGCAAGCCAATCCAATGCTGTCTTGTTGGATAACATTGTTGTCACGAAACCAACATATTATGGTCGCTGTTTTGTGGCAATGGGCATTGTCTTATTGAAATTGGATCCCATCCATATCGGTGTCACCAAAAATGGGTGTTAATGAAGGTCGCAACACAGATTCTAACACGTCAACGTGGTTTTCGCTGTTTATACGATCTTCACAAACAAACATTTTGCCAACGCCAAACATGTATCCCCAGACCATAATGCTTCCCTCTCCGTACTACATAATCGGGGTGGTATTCTTCGCCGACCCGAGGCCTCACAAATGCGATACCTGGTATTCCGAATACCTGTGAAAATACTATAATCAATGAATTTAAAAATTGGGTAATAACTAAGAAATGATAGAAGCAAGTAACATCTATCATTGTATAATTTTCTCAACCTCCTTTGACAGAGCTGTATTGAGTTTAGACAAAGTTTTTCTGCGATTTCCAAGTGATTCTGAGGCTGAATTGCGCGAGTAATTGTTTTTAACGCATTTATATTTTTTGTTATTACATTTTGTCTTTTATATCCTTGACCTGTTCCAACAGAATTTAAACGCACTTGTGTTCTTATATTCGTTTTATTGCAAGGTACATGATCTACCTTAAGCCTTCAGAATTTCATAATTGTCCAAAAATTTCTTTCTAACCAATTTTCCACAATTCCATGTTAAATTCCATGTAAAATACCAACTCTCTTCCCCTCTTCCTCTGTCAAATTCGCTTACACCTGGAAAAAGTAGACCAGTATGGCTGACCTGATTGCTGCTCTATTTTTACCTATTAGTACGTTATCCCCACTAGCCAATGAACCTAATTTCTTGTTTGATCGAGAGATCATTCTAATAGTCTTCTTCAAAATATTTTCACTTGCTGCTTATCTGAATTTTACTGCTGGATGTTCGTTATCATTTTGTTCTTCCTCGATTACTCTTCCTTCCTGGGCAGCTTCAGTATTTCTGTCTCTTCAGCGATTTTCAACAAATTATTCTTCCAAATGTGTGTCATTTATTAATTTCACTGTCTTTTTAGCGATTTTTATCAAATTATTGTTTTCCAAATTTGTGTCTTCACTTATTTCATTTAATTCACTATTTGCAACGTTCGTTTCAGTTGGTTGGTTCAGCAGTTCATGTTTTCTTCCAATATCTTATTAGAAATTGCGTCTACGAATTCTTGCGGTATGTGAGATGTTAAACCCAATTTGGATGCCTCTCCAAACATTGCTTTATAAGATTGCATTTTTATTGCTTCACGATACGTTTTTAATCTGATCTTCCAATATTACTGGATGATCGTTTCTTAATATAAGAGGACCAATACGGGTACAGTACGATGTATGGAGCACCTCCATACTTTGCTAGACAAGTAACAGATTGGCAGCGATTTAGCAATTGCTTGGTCACCACACCGCAAAGTCACCAGACTTAAATCTAACGTCTTTGTTTTATTGGTATCTTGTGCCATTAAAGCTAGATTTGGGCCTTTTTCACACATGCAACCTTAATAATACAAGACATAAAAAAGGCCGACATTTTATGCCATGTACTACAAAATATTTGTAGGAAGCTGCAGTTCAGTTTCAATAAGAAAGGAATAGCAAACTATAATGCACTTTTTTTCCACGATTATCCGCTTTTTCCTATCCAGCTTCCAGGAATAACTTGGCCAAAATAGCGTCGAACATTAATTCCATGATGACACGGAATTCCAACATGTTGAAGGCAAACACTATTGTTTTGTTGTTCAGGATTGTTTGAATTGAAAAATAATACAAATGATGCAGCCATAAGTTCCAACTGGAAAAAATTCAAGCGTCTTTCTTCAATCAGATCATTTGCACGAAAGAATTGATCTTTAATTCAGTCAATTTCAGCCCAGTTTTTCGTGAATGAATGAAATGTTGTTTTAATAAAACACCCCGATAGGATTACGAACACAAATATTCATTTCATTTGTCAATGTCATCTTCTGTCAACTCGTGAACCAGTTGCAGCTTATCTGGATGACTATGGAGAACTTTAAAAATTATACAACCAAACTGTGGTTTACACTATAATTCAAAGCAATATTGCAACTACATTGTCGTGTTCTTGAAATTTGATTTGGATTGTACCAACTAATGGTGCAATATAAATTCAAATAATTAAAATCGCAATACCTCTTGAAGATTGTTTTTGAAGTTAATATTTACAAAGATAAACTTTCGTTCCACACTGTATAGCGTTTTGCTACGGAACTGTGATATAAGCTTATACATTCTTGTTGTAATTTTGTCTAAGATAAAAATGGCATTTTTAATTTGACAGGTGATAAAAATTTATAGTTTCTGCAGCATTCATTGAACATTTCCCACGAAATATCTATTTCTGCGATTACTGATGTGATAAAGTAGATCGACATTTATCAGTGCTTTGGGAAATGGGAAAACTTCTTTAAGTAGCTCTTAAGTTGAAAGTTCCAACTTAGCAATTATTGCTGCTCTAATACTGCAGATTGTTTGCTCAAGCTCGTACAAGGAAATTTGAAATATTCATAAACAATTTGAAAGCTAATATTTTACAAAACCGTCAACCATCAAATAACAGTTAAACGGCTGTTATTGGTCTCCTTATACTATTGATAGTGGCTCCATATTGCTGATATCGAGCTGATCTAAGTTTTTCAATTGTTTAAGTACAATTTATCGAACTGATGGTACAGTTGTTTCTATGCTTCGTTGAATGTTGGTTAAGAGGTCATTCTGAATGAAAACAACTAATATTTTCTGGGGTGTGTGGGCCTGAATATGAGGGTTTTCTCTTAATATCTGAACTCGTCTATTCAAAACTAATAGTTCGTCTTACTGCAACAGTAATCTTGTCGGAGAATTAATGATTAGTGAATGGTCAGAAATACTAATTGTATTATATACTTAATGGAAAAAATTCTAATTAGCCAATTACTTCTCCACTTGCAGAAACTAATTATCGAAATTTACTCTCTTTAGGTTATGCGACAGAACAAACTTAAGGCCCAAATTTCTAATTTCTACTGAAGGTTATACCTTACACTTTTTGACAATTTTGTATTATAATTATGATCTAACCTTCTCTGTCAAAATCAGGTGGTTAAGCATTGGAAGTATCTCAAGCTTAAAATGAACATTCACCATCTTTTGTTTTACAGGGGGCCATATACACACACACAACATCAATTATTTATTTTTAACATATGAAAAGGAAGCCCTTAAAATGTTACACAACTTTTTTAAAGCAAATGATACAAAAATATCTGAGAATTTTGATGAAAATTTTAAATATATTTTTGAAATATATTACGTAATGTTTAATCCCTTGGATATCTTTTAATTTGACTTGAATTCTCTTACAGTCAAACTCCTCGGTTTTGAGAACGGAAACCTACCACGAGCCCTCGCCGTTTCGGAGGATCGATATGCTCTCCCTTCGAGTCTCCGTTCGCCGACAGCACCCTCACAAAGCTCGGCTAATTTGAATTTGATAGGAATATCGTTTAAAGTTTCATTGATTCGTAATGCTGGCATGTTCGACAAATATTCGAGTTTCTTTTACGAAAGTTTCAGCGGAATTTTGCTATTTATGTCGGAACTTGTTCAGGTTACTCGCAACATCATGTCGTAAGCTTAATTTTATTTCACCCCAGATGTCCTAATGTGTTTTACCAAATTGCAACATAAATCTCGTGATCATATTTATCCGAAGTTTTGCACAGGGGTGAATTTAAAAGCCGCCGGAATTTCTGGAATGCCTGCATAGATCAGTAAAGTGCAAGCAGTTCATTACAAAGGTTAAAATGCATTCAACATCCTGTTGGTGCATGGCGGTAGCATGCCTTCCCGTGCAGTGCGTTGACATTTGCGTATAATTTCCTTTAATGGCGTTAATTAATTTCAATTTAGATGCCGTGACAACTTCATGCCGCGTATTGCTTTATCTGTGTGGTCATCGAGACGGATGTTATGTTCTGTAAAAGAAACTGTTTTGTCTAGCCTGCGTAAATGAAATATTTACAATGTGTGGGTAGTTCAATTAAGTTCAAAACTAATTGGCACAAATAGTATAAACAAATGCAAAAAAATATCCCGTATTATTACTTTATTTCACTAAACATTAACACATAAGGAAGAAGCATTAGAATTTTCTAATTCCAAACTAGTCCTGCATATGTTATTCTGAATATTTTATTATTCAGTTTGAATACAGGAGTTGTTATTGACATTATTTTCTGTTAATTAGCATTTAGTACGTGTAATTAATTCGTTTATCCATAATTGTAACCTACGCGCTGTGAATTTTTATTAGGTAAGTTCTATTTTTTTATTACGAAGTGGAATCAAGCGCTGGAGAAATAATTTAAAATGAATAATAATTAGAAAGACCAACAGATCAAAATTACGCCTGTAATACGGGAATATTAGTAGTAAAAGCCATCTAAATTGGGTCAAGTTATGTTACATGTCGAATGCGTTCAAAAAGAAATGTCACATTTTGTAAAAGTTGTCTAAATCAGTAGTAATATGGCTCCAACCCCTTTAGGTGTCGTTATATCATTATCGGTAGCTTCATGTAGATCCTGAGAGTCTTATTAAGTCATTGCACACTTCATGATAAGTGAAAAACTGTTTTCAAATTGCTTAATCGTGGCTGAAATTGTTAGTTTTAAATGAACTTCTTGAAATTGAGGTTATGGAGAGAAAAAATCTTTAAATTACTGCCGAAATTTTCTTTTAGCGGAACTTTTTCTAAATATAATGACAATGTTTTGGTTTCTCCATATTCTGAAGCAGAATAAACTTCTGCTTTTCTATCTCAGTGTAATGAATTACTAGCAAAAAATCGCTACATCACTTACATAACTGTAACAACTGCTGAAAGCAACATTTTATCATAACAGTGCTTGCGAATAAAATACTTGGTTAGAGCTCCCCGGTTATAGCGTTTGAGCATAACATTAGATATCGGAGTGACCTTGAGTTTATGGGACATTGATTGTGGTAATCAAGTGATAATTCATGTTATTGTATTGCTTTTCTAACAAATTTTATTCATTCGTTACGTATTCCCTGTTTGAAATTACAGTTACGAAATAAATTAGTTAGCAAGGTAGTTAATAGCGATTGTAATTATAATTTTTGAAGTCACATTAACTTTGCTTCAAGCTGCTGTCTTTACAGGCATTTCAAAAAAGAAGTTAATCCATGCTATTCACTTTTTTAGTGCGATATGTACAGTTGGTATAGTAAGCCGTACAGGAATCATCATTATCTGGTAGCAAATCGAGAAATCTACTGGGACTTACAATCCACGAATTGCAAAAGTAGATGAGTGTCTGCTGTTGGTAATACTTCCAGGCTGTGCTGTTTGCGACAGCTGGCCACTAGAGGGCATGAGGTTTGATATACCGCATGCAGTGGGGGTATTATGGACATAAAGATCGAGAAAGACGTACTGTAGAAGCAGATTTTGCATACCAAGCGTCGTTGATGAGATATTTTGGTTAAAATCGAAATCATATATGTAGATAGACCATGAGCGCCTATTATAGGCATTTTTATGTTTATTATTTTGTAATCTCTGGACGTTATTTTCATACATACAGAGTTATGCAACCAAGATGGATTGGCAAATTACAACCATTGAGTTTGATTGGAGGTAGTCGGGTTCTGTTTTAAAAATGTTTTCTTTGTGCAGGATGATCCTAGTAGTCCGGAACGAACTACGCTTGTTTTTTTTTATTGAGTAATCGATTGTGCTGGCGATTATAAAAAATAAAGATGCATGTAACTGTGTTCGGGTGTGGCATTCATAATAAATTATGAAGAGAGGAACGATTAGAATTGAAAAAACGCTGCAATGTTTTCTGTTGTTTTTACAGACAACCTGAAATGAATATTGAAAAATTAAAGGTGCCACTAAATCGAGTAAGTTCTTGACTAAAATAATAGTCTACACTCTATACAACGAGGAAACCATAGGAAATGTTTAGTAATCGAAGAATATATTAACTTTACATCATTTAAACGAAGACATGATAAATAAATGCTGCCAAAACGGCCTCTTCTCTATGCATTTATATCCTGCATTGTTGTTAGAGTGGCTTTATGAACTTCTTCTTTTACATGTTGCCAGAAATAGTAATAATAGTAAATCTGCGATTTTACTTGGGGGGCTGGCAATTTTTTTTCTTTGCTGCCAAGTTGGCCAGTATTGGTAATTTATCTTAGTTTAAGTGAATTTTGCTAAACGATTGGTCTTGCAAATCTATAGTGCGAGAATATAGTGCGATGCAACTTATGCCAGTTAGCCAGTCCTTTCTTTAGAGAAAAGATTGAGAGAGAACTAAAAAAATGATTTGGATATTATTGTTGCAGAATTGTGGAACAATTTGTTTAGAGCGCTTATGTCCTCCAGGTCCTCTTCCCCATCATCCCATCCTTTCTTGTTAACTTTAAAGGCTGCTATTCTAGTTGATATGAATATTATTTTAATATTTTTAGCTGATCTTTGGCAGTTCCCTCTGGTATTTCTTTTTTTTTTTGAAAATCGACATTGTGGCAATCGTTCCAAATTGTTCTCAATTACGTCTCCATTACTTCAAAATTTCAGCTATTTTGGAACGTAATCCTAGTAAAAAAATTAGAAAAACAAAATTGAAAAGATTTGAAATCAAAATTTTTAACGAAAAGGAGTGTCAGGATGATGGAGAAAATGGTAGTGGTTCTAAAATAAAGCTTGTTTCAGATTTTTCTTGTTGTTTTACATAGTATTTCAAAAAGGGAAACCGGTTTATTTCATTTGTCACATGTTTGTGAATAATTTGCGGTTTTATGCAAATATGTACATATAACCTTTCATCTTTGTCCAATAAATTTTAAAATGCATCTGATCATGCCTTTATTTCTTTTCCTGGATATTGACAAGGTATACTCTACTCTAGTTGTCAATAGCAGGCATTCTTGATATTCGACCAATATTAATACCATACTAATCAATTAATAGTCAACCATGAATCAGTTACTACCTCTCACTAAATTTATCTTGTTGACGGGCATGACATTTGCTGATTTGCGTTCTAAGCTGTATATAATCTCTTCATTAGGATATTCTTACCTTGCCGAGCTAACATACTTGTAGAAACTAAGTACGGGTTTTGTATCCAACTAAATAAATAAAGAAATAAAGTAAAAAAATTATTGGTAGTTTTGGTGGTGTTATTGACAAACATTCGCCAACACCAATTATATAATAATGAAATAATAATTGAAAATTATACAAAACGAAAATAAAATTATCATGAATCTAGTAATTGAAATTATTTGTTTAGATTACTATAAGATAGTTGAGGTAGGTTTAGTCCATTACAAGTCACTGTTTTACTAATGATACTGGGTGAGTTTTTTATCTTGAGACAACGGAATATGTATCTCAAATCACAGACAATATTGAAATCTTAAACAGGAACCACCATTTTGTATTGCAGATTCGGATTCTATGCCATCAAGTGCGTAGTTTTCGTTTGAATTTGTTTTCGATTCGTAACAGATTGCGTTGTAATTCGAAAAAGCATGGTTGTAAATGTTTACAAAAAAAACATGATTTTGTGTTTTCTTATTTTAAAATAAAAAACATTCATTTAACAACGAAGAACTACTTTATCATACCCATTTCAGAAAATGTGTTCGAAAATGTGCTCTTCCACTTCGATACATTTATTAATTCACAATTGGAATGCTATTCAACGATACAGAACTGTACTTTATTCAGTAGTTGACAAACTGTGAATACATACACATTGTGCGATCGATCCCCATCTATAGATTACTAATTATTATGAATCCAATACAATATAGTTAGTGATCAATATTGGAACAGTAATGGAGGCTATAACATTACAGGAGAGAATTCAAATGGTTTACATTTATGGTGAAAGTGGTAGAAATATCGATGATGCTGTTAATCTTTACTCACAACGTTTTTCCGACAAAGTGCGATCGCGCGCCTCTTTTTACCGAGTTGTTCAACAGTTTTTTAGCGAAGCAACTGTACAACCAAGAAAACTAATCGCCGAAAAACAATTGCCGAAGAAAATAATGAAATCGCGGTATTAGCTGCAGTAGCTAATAATCCGCACATTAGTACTTGAGAAATAGCTAGCGGATTAGGAATTTCCCAATCCACTATCGGCCAAATATTGAAGCGTAGGAAATATCATTCATTTAGAGTTTCCAGGCGCCAACAACTTCATGGCGATGATTTTCAAAATCGAGTGAGATTTTGTCAATGGGCGCTGTAAAGGATACAAGATAATCCCAATTGTTTGCTCGAGTATTATTGTCTGACGAAACGACATTGACACATCATAGTACAGTAAATTGGCACAAGGTGCATTGCTGCGCCAAGTTCAACATCAACATCCTTGGAACATAAATGTTTGGCGTGGAATAATTAGCAATAAGCTTATTGGTCCATATTTTATCTATGGGAACTTAAATGGTGAAAAATATCGAAACATTTTGCAGAACGCACTTCCAGTATTACTAGAAGACCTTCCCTTAGACGTGGAGCAAAAAATGTGGTTTCAAAATGACGGTTGTGCAGCACATTATTCAAGAATAACACCAGAAGTATTAGATCGAGCCTACAATCGTGGATGGATCGAAAGAGGTGGTCGTCAGTCTTGGCCTGCAAGATCGCCAGATCTTTACTTCCCCTGACTTCTTTTTTTGTGGGGCCACTTACAGTCTGAAGTTTATACAGAAGTGCCAACCACGAGGGAAAAGATCATTGAACGGATCAACGCTTGTTCAAGGATTACGCCGAAAACACTTCTCAGTTGTCCCTCCTCGTACTCTGGAGGTGGTTTATTGTTAAATAGATACCATTCAACAAGTTTTCGGGAACTATCTTTAATTCATTGTACTTCTAACGTTCGTTTTTGGTGAATGATTCTGGCATATGCGCTGTTGCAATTTTCCAAAATCTAAATTCCAAAAAAAATATGCTTTCAATTCGTTTGTTCGCTTGTCTTTTCTTGTGGTTTTGATGTCAAATGTAGAAAAACGATTATTTTTTAAGTATTAACCTGTATTAGCACACAACAAAATAAATTTATTTCTTTTGTGATTTTTGCAACTAATAATAATCTTCATTTATTTGTAGAATTTAATTTACGTAAATTTTTGGAATCTATCGATTCTATTTAAAAGATAATGGAAGGTTTACGTTTGTAATGTTTCCTAAATGTCAGATTTAGATCAATGTAGATTAAAAATAATTGCTTTTTATAGTAAATATAGTATTTTATAACTTTTCCATAGCTTCCGCGAACATGTGATCTGTTCCATCCGTAAGTTACACAGGTGCCTGGATTATTTCGCGGTATGGTTTGACGCAGCTCGTTCTAAAAACCGAGAAATTAATAATTCCAGTGCAAGTCTTTACTTTCCTCGCACGTACATTCGTACAATGCGCTCGATTGGTATACTTCAAATTTACAGAATAATAACTTGTATGCATAGGTTAGATAACGAAAAATCTAGATTTATCACTACCGTAAATATTGACAGCTTACATAAGACAGAATGTTCAAATCGTTCAATTGTACGCTTATCACCGAAAGCGTGTCTATGTACTCATTCCATTCTGTTCCGAGTAATAATTACATTAATGAGCGTAAATATTTGCAGGTATTAATTTAACTATCTCTCGTAACCATAGAAGCGATAAGAGCGCCAATAATACGTTATCGCATAACTTTCTCAAAAGCGAAACAAGATCACTCGTGACGAACTTATTGTCTTATCTCCGTGCGTACCATTGCGTTACCATTGTCTAAACTGAAGCGATAAGATGTGAAACGAAAAATTCGTTTCGAACACGAAACAGTTTTAATGTGTTACTGTAATAGGCGAGTTATACCAATCGTTTTTCTCGGTTTATGTTATAGGTGAACGACGACGGTAGAAAATTGCGGCATGGAGGAGAAGAAATCGGCCCGCCAAGCCGGTTCTAAAGTGTCGCAGATTGCAAACATCTTCCAGGGTAGCAGGCAGCCGAATAATATCAGGGAAGAGATTTTGACGCCCGTTAAGGTAGTGAAGACTCGCGGCGAGAAAGAAGCTATGGAGTCACCTAGTGTCACGGTCATGCGGACGGAATCTCACGTGACGCGTTTTAATAACGCCAGGGCGCTTTTCGAAAAGTTGGGCGAAGAAAATAGGGGTCGCGTTGATCGTATGGTGCCTTTGCAGTCGACGAAAAGCGCTTCGAACATACTGGACTTGAGGTCGAGGAGGAGTTCGGCGAATAGCGAAACGCGCGATACAAAATCCCACGACGGTTCCAGGTCGCCTTCGCCTAATCGTAACCAACTGGACAAGTTTAGCAGTAATAGTGTGCCAGTGTTAAACGCGAACGCCAACGTTAAGACGAACGGTTTCAATAATAGCAGCCAACTACCGGATAACGCGCTCAATGAAAGTGTAACGGCGAAGTTGAACGGCAATAACGACGTAGTAGTGAAGTGTAGTAACACGTCTTCCGAAGAACGGACTAATAATACGAAACCGATGGTGATGAAGAAGCCAGAAAAACCAGAACGCAAATTCAATACTAAGGATTTAATCGAGAAGCAACGTAATTGGACGTCGCATTTCTCCAAAACGCGCAGTAGTAGATATAATAGTGACCCAAGCAAGACGGACGTCAAATTTGCAGTCAGTAATGGAAGTAAAGAGAACTCCAACGATAACCAAAAGAATAACTCAGCGTCACGAAGCGCTTCTTTCAACAATAGAATTCGCAGTCCTCCAACATCACCGCCGCCACCACCAGATGTTACTAGGAGACCTAACGTTGTACGCAGAGAACGGCCAGCGTCAGTGATCCCAACGACTGCGCCACCCAAAAAAAGAATTCAGTTCACTTACTTCCGCGGTAAAACCTATCACTAGTCCGACTAGGCGGGATAAGACAACTAGTTTAATATTTACGAAAGAAGATAGTCCATCAAGCGAGAGAGTGATAACAACTAGCACGTACCGTGTGACAAAACCGCATTTCAAAAGGGATGATAAAGACAATAAGGAAAATGAGTGCGAAACTAAAACGGATAATAGAGTAGATTACGTTAGTTCTCCTACAAAATCCACGTCGAGGTCCTCTAGTCAAGATAGCCTACTCCAACCTGTAGTGACTAATATTGCCAATAATAAATCTGTTTCCGAAGAAAAGGAAACCAGCAGAGAGAATTTATCCGCCACATCAGGTAGCTTGTCGTCGTTGAGTCCGCCAAGTAGTCCTAGTAGAGTGAAAACTGAAAATGAGAAACAAGAAGATGAGAGTAATGAAATGTCGGATATTCCAGGTAAGTTGATAATTTTTTTGTAATGCTCTTTTTTTTATTGGTCGAATTCTTAAATCAATTTGTGTATAACAAAAAAAATATTTCCTGATCTCTATCAGTGCTGTAAAATTGATACGACTATAACTTATTGATTAGCAATTAATTTAGTTGTGATTGCACAGCTTATTTTGTCTGGTTTTCACAAGAGTATCATATTATAACTATATATTTTTATTACGTTATTTCCATATAATCTCAAAAAGTGCTAACTGTTATTTTATCCAGGATATCTCAAAAATAATCTGATAAAGTTCGATAGGTCGGAGATCACATCAAAATAAAAATTGGTTAAAGTATAGTGATTGGTGTTCCAGAATACTTCTCTGCTATTGAATGCACTTCTGTCTATGCTTGAGCACATTTGCGGCAACTCAAGTAGCAATTATGCGCTGGTTCTGATAATACAATTGAATTACAAGATGCTACGTAGTCAATTATATAGAAGAAATCTTATCTTAATAAAACCCGAATCAAATCAACCGATATCATTTTAATAGGTTACTGACATCATTTATTTATTTGTTTTAAAGATATTCAAATTTAACAAAACCATAAGAAATTGAATGAAAGGTAAAATAGTTTTGTTTTATGTACATTTATACTTATTTTATTACAAATATATATATAGAGGTTAGAAAAATAAAAATTTTCATATTTAGAATTAAAAAAGGAAGCAATTAAAACCACTCATCTTCAGTTTTTTTTCTGGATAAAGGTTGCAGTATATGTATGTTACAATTCAAATTAATTTCACACCTGAAAACCATACGAGTTTGTCTTCGTTAGTTTTCGAAAGCAATTTTTATGTACTTTCAAGTATAGAATTCAAAAATGAAATTTGATTTTTCTACAAACACAAACACAAAGTTGACATTTTGACACGGCTAACTTCACTTAAAAATGCGATTTTATAGCGTAGCGTGTTAAAAAGGACACTTTTATAGTGTTAAAAGCAAAAGTAAATGACAGTTTGTCAAAAATGACAAGAGAGAATTCCATACATATCAAATGATTTTTATTACAATGAAAATTACATATTCGTTTTTAGATTTTTAGGGCAATAAATCTAATATCGCTTTATCAGCGGCTTCAATTATTGCACTCGGTATTACTTTATTTTCTTTATTAATACACGAACTCATCTTTTGTACAAATTGTAACGAATTAATTTGACGTAATTTAACGGTTGCGTTCAGTTGTGTCTGGTTGTGTCAAAACGTATTCATGAGCTGTCAGATTTGGTCAGTGGAGTTTCGTTATATTTTATAATAAAAATTATGTTTGTAGAAAAAATATTGTACAATACACATGTTAAAAATGCTATTTTATTTCACTCATAAACTTTTACTCATGAAATAAAATCGCACTT
>SMLS01076849.1:0-27911 GCA_004785975.1 Popillia japonica
TTACTAAAAAATATAGCAAACTATTTAATATAAAAAAGTAGAAGCTGGCTGCGCAAATTTGAAACACCCTTTATATTTGTAAATAATTTAAAAAAATGCGTAGTATAAAACTATATACGTACAGGAAATCTCACTTTCCTATCTATAGTAGTTTTCATGCTAAATTCCACCGACACACTAATGGCGCACCCGGTATATTCAGCGAATAAGATTTATTACTCTATGCTTGTGCAAGTGTGGGGAATTATTATCTAAACCATTATCCTTTATATGTAGGCTCGAACTTAATTCCTTGCAGCTCTTTCGCCTGAACCGAAGACCAACCTATCTACAGCTTTAGGAGCATCTTCAACAATTTTTGCATGCGGAAATACGTGCCATAGATCTTTGCGTCCGGAAAAACCTAGATAAGGACTTAAGGGACACAAAACTCTATACATGTACCGATAGCAAAGCCGCTCTGAAGGTTTTAGCCAGTCATAGTAGAAATGTCGGATGAACGTGACGCAATTGGCTAAAATCTAAAAAAAATGGTATCCTTGATGTGGATCGCAGGGCACACAAATAGCAAGAGAAATGATATGGCGAATGAACTTGCATTTCATTGGACCTGAATCATTCTTTGGCATTTTGAAACGCCAGCTCAAGAAGGAACTTTAAGACTGGGAAGCAAAAGAAATGGCTCCCTCCAACATTATGGTTATTATGCCACTGCATTCTAGTGATATTTGATGGTAAATAAAGCTGCTCTTCTGATTAGAGAGGTTCTTAATTGCGTAACAACTTGTTTTGTCTTTTTTCGAATGGATGTTGTAGTAACCTTTTGAATCTGTTTGAGCCAGGTTTGTTTCGGAGCGGTTGTCTGTGATATTAAAGACTTTGAGATATCGTTTGCAAATTTCTTTTGAAATAAAAATTTTAAATCATACTTAGACTATCAACTGTAAAGTGTTGTAGCAATTAAATCACAAATCCGACATTGAACTAACTACAATTTATCAGTCAGTAATTTAAATAAGTAAAAAGCTTTCAATTGGGAAACATTTGTCCGCCATATTTTAGCTATAGAATTTTGGACAGCGTTGTGTAAAAGACCGCCGAATAGTAAAACTTCCGGAGAATACTGTGTGACTGGCTGAGATGCAATATTGATCCCGGAACTTGGATTCGACTCTTGGGACGTTGTAGTCTGACGCATTAAACGAAGTTTTCGACAGCTCGTAAAAAACGAGCGCAAATTGAGCCAATGAATAGACGACATCTAAACCTAATTGATGTACCGAGCTTTTAATGTATGTACACACAGCAGAACATAGAAGACCTTTTACCCACAAGATACAGTCAAAAGAGAAAGCTGATATTAAAAAAGGGCAAAGCCAAAGAAAGATGGTTATATTAAAATATAATAAAATTTATAAGCTACTCCTCTATATTTTACAATTAATCTAGAAGAAGTCTTAAGTAAGGATGCGAGTAATTAAAAGAAACTAGTTTCTAATACGTCTTGTGAGCTTTCATTGCATGAATGTAAACATTTAAGCTAACCGGGTGTAACCAACCGACAAGGTTTCCTGCACTTTTAAATAAATAAAAATGAATTCACGATCTTCAACGGTGCACTTATCTATCACATCAATTGCATGAATTTTATACTACGTAATAGTTTAGTTTTTATTCTGGCTTCCGCTGGGTATTACTTGATATCTACATATTAGATTTAATGGAAGTTCAGCGTACATTGATGGCTGCTCGTGAAATATGTAGTACCACATTGATTTCAACAAATATTTAACTGCGTATATATTAGTCATGGCTGCATGTAGTAACCAAGCAGTTATTGATGACAGACTGCTTCAAATAGATATTTAATCACTATAGGGTTAATGTATTTCTTCTGTTGCCTAGAAACTACATATAAAGCTGTCGATTTTGGGGTTTCATTAGTACCTATAGCACTATATTTGTCAGATTTCTTCTAGTATAAATACGTGTGCGTGTGTGAATTTGAATTGGCTCAAGTTGTTTACCAAGATTTATTGCTATTAATTTTCTTGTACATAGTTGGCACGTTGCTTCATCTAGTTCTTCGATTTGCTGACACTAGAAGTGTTACAAATACTAGTGCATGATAAATCGATAAGTCATAAATAAAAATCTAAACAACACAATTTTGTATATTTTGGTGCGATTGTATGTCATATTTGTAAATTTGATAATAAAGTCGTTCATACTGATGTTTTTGTCCGGCATATCTGTAAATCACAAGCCGCCTAATAATAAATATCCTACTACAATCGTAATTCTGCACCATCACCATCTAGTTGTGCTCGGTGTTGAAGAAATTGCATTAATTTAAAATCACACCCTTCACAACTAATAAACAAACAGAAACATTATCACCTAAACGTTTGCTACCAGTTATACTTGCATTTTCGGTTTGACAAATATTTTGTGCTAGATTCTGACAGCATCCAGCCAAAAATTAATGAAGTCCAAGTTGCAGAAATTCTTCATGAAAACCACAATATAGCCAGATGTAATCCACTAGGAATCAGCAGTGCAAATGCGATATCCAAGTTATTGCAAGTACCGTGTACTGTAATGTAAATGAATATGTTGTTTGAATTAAATGAGGCATTAGTAGGTGCACTTTTTCTTTGCGAATATTGGCTTATATGGAAGCTAGACCCGAATGATTATCTCGTTATGGACAGATAAGGCACATTTTACTCTGAATGGTGGAGTTAATACTCAAAACTGTAGAATTTAGTAAGCAGAACATTTACAACATATCGTTCAAAAAGGCCTCCATGACAAGAAGGTCACCGTTTTGTGGGATTTTACAGCTGCGTTTATCATTGGTCCGTATTTCTACGAAGAAATGCTGAATGGAGAAGCCGTATCTGTAACTGTAAACAGTGAACGATGCTTGCAAATGCTAAGAGATTCTGTCATTCCACAGCTGCAAAATAAGCAAAGCGGAATTGAAAACATCATTTGCATGCAGGATGGAGCACCCCCGCCCATTTTCTGATCAGTCAAAGAATTGTTAACCAACGTTTTTCAAGATCGTCTGTTACGCAGACACTTCACAGATTCATGGCCACCAAGATCACCTGATCTTAACCCCGTGGATTTCTGGCTGTGGGGATATTTGAAAAGTTTAATGTTTAGAAGTCGAGTAACAACGCTAAAAAATTAAAGGACAATATTACGGAGCAAATTTGTGCAATTCAATTAGAAATGTTGTTATATTAGTTTAAAATATATCCCTTACTTTATCATAACCCCATATTCCTATTCTCCACTTTCAAAAATAAAATAAAATAACATAATGGAATTCGAATACGTCTATATTTTTATGTATCCACATTCCACAGCAGAAATTATCTGAATTATTTTCTTATCTGTTGAACATTAAATAATGTATTCATTCTTCTATAGTGACGTTTTATGAGGTTTATCCCACACGCGCCATCTAGTCGCAAACACTCGAACTACGTGAGTTACATCTTATCTACTATCGTAGACCCACACATTGAGGGCGTCAACAATAACCTGAGCCACGTTGGTGAATCTACAGATATTTTTTTATGAAATATTGAATTAAAAATTCTCTGGTTTTAAAATTTTGGTCCGGTGAGCTCTTAACCTCAGGGGTGTTCACGAGATATACTGGGTAATGACTAATATTAAATAAATTAACTAACATCAACTTCACTCCTCTCAATAATACACAAATTTTTAATTACACACAATTATTTATTATAAGGAACATGTAAATAAAATAACATACAAAAAAATCAATCTGTTCAATTAACATATAAAAAAAATGTACTAATCTAATAAACAATATTTTTTTAATAAACTTATTATTGGCGCCCTCTATGGTGATCTGAATAAACTTTAACCTTAAAACAGAAATCTACTTGATCGGCCTTTCTATTGGTTTAATTGAAATAACTTCAAGTTCAAATTAAAAATTATTTGAGTGGCGTCGGTTTTCGATAAATTGACAGAATTCAAAAAAATTGTACTATTTCTATGTAAGTTATGGTTATAATAGGCAAATTGATTTTACAGGAATTAATTTAGTGAAATAAACAACGGAATTTAACAATTGCATCAATAAAATGGATCAGAAATTCTAACCTTATTCCTAGGATCGAATTTTATCTGGGATTACGGCCTCGGAAAAGGGTAAATCTGGATAGATGGGTGAAGATTGGGTCCGTTCTGGTACTTGGTAAAAAATAAATTACGGATTAATAATCAATTCAATAAATAATTTTGGATACAAGCCATTGGCGTCGGTTTTCGAAGAAGAGAAATACGCAACCAGTCAACGAGTTAATGTTGACGATCCAAAACATACTCTTAGTTATTCAAATTTTTCTTAAAAATTGATCTAATCGATGATGTCTATTGGTGAAAATGGAAAACAGTTTTGATATAGACAACTTGAAGACATGAAAAAAATCAATTTCCCTTAATTTAATAATTTTTGTGGTTAGTTTTCCCTAATATGATCTTTTTTACCTGTTAACATTATTTGATTTCAGGTATTTCTTTTTAACCTAATATTTTACATTAATTCAAAATTGGTTTTTACAAAATTTTCTTAATGACATTTTCTGGTGAGTTCTTGGTTACTTAATTTCTCTTGGCCTAAATTATTGTTTAAATTTTACATAGATAATTAGCTTTATATTTCTCTTTTAAAATTAATTAATGAAAGAATTTCAATGCTCTCCAACTTGGTTTAACCTGTCTGATACTCGATATCTTGCTACAACATAACCGTCCTTGTCACATTGCACCTCATAACAGCTAGGTCTCCCCTAAGTCTTCCAGCCGGTCTAAAGATTTAGTTTCTAATTAACCCCCTGTACAAGTGTATTATAAAGAAAATAAAATAGAACTGAAATTGTCTCTATACACTACATATATTTACCTAAATTTTATATTACGTCAAAAGTATATTCTAATCACCGGAATTCTGTGTAGAATTTGGAGCAAAGATTAATCTTACAACAACAAAATGGAGATCACATTGAGCAATTGTAATAACTGGTTTTAGGCATACTAAATCCCATTCCTTAAGCAATTCGATTTCGTTTATTTTTTGTTATTAACTTAAAATATTAAAGAGTTATAATAATTCAAAATTAGTATATCTTTTCCTTTTATGATAACCACATATTTGGTAGTCGGCTGTAAATCGTTAGTCTTGTTTATTCTAATTGAGGTTTAGTACTAAAATTTTAGAAAAATCTATCTTGCTGTACAGTAGTGTGAAATGAAATCCGAACACCAACAAATATTTGAATTACATCGAAAATTTCGGCTATTATTGGAGTACATTAATTTTTATAGCAGAACAGGTATCAAGGGAACCCCTTCCCACAATATATAGGCCTGATATACATCACTAACATTCGAAATTTTAAAAGCTTGAAATTTTCGAAACTTGTAAACAAAAAGCTGTTATTGTTGCCCTAAGTAAGGAGGGTTTATTAATGCGTGTAATAGCAAATCGAGTAAGATGTAGTGTGACCAGTGTTTGTGATTTGTTAAAGAAATATAAAGAAAAAGGATGTACTGATTGAAAAAGAGGTAGTGGGGAGAAGCGTGCCACTATTGCAAGAGATGACTAGTTACTAGAACGTATGAGCTTTGGTTAACAGGCAGGCAACCTCGACAAAGTTACCCGGGGAATGGTCCCAAATAACAGACAAGGAAGTTTGCACCTGTACTGTGCGCAGAAGATTAATTTTTGTGGGACTTAACGCTCGGCGTCCTAAGAAAAAAGCTGTTGTTGACGAAGAAAATGAAATCTGCCACACTGAAATGGGCACGGGAACACGCAAATTGGACAAAAAAA
The DNA here is from genome assembly GCA_004785975.1 of Popillia japonica. NCBI lineage: Eukaryota > Metazoa > Arthropoda > Insecta > Coleoptera > Scarabaeidae > Popillia > Popillia japonica. The sequence goes on from SMLS01076849.1 coordinate 5,885, forward strand.
ACAATGGTAGCATGTAATATTTTCGGAGGAATCCAATTTTAATTTACATGGAACACGTGGAATTCATTTTGGAAGACGTAGATGAGGTGAAGAATATCAACAACAATGTCTTACCATGAAGTTTCCTACCAGTCTAATGGTTTGGTGTTACATTAGGTACTGCTAACACAGTCGGTCCTTTACAAATTATAGACGATACTGGCAAAGCTGATGATTACATAGACATTTTACAACAAAAATTATTACACTTCATTAAACTGAAATTTCGCGCCCCAAATGCTTGCATTTTGCAAAACGATTCTGCACCATGTCATCACGCAAAAAAGGTACTTGCTATGTATTTATGAATTATCTTTAATCTGTGCCGTTTCTTGTTACATTATAACTTATAGTTTTTGATTTGTTTCCTTTAGGTAAAAGAGTTTATTGAAAAAAACTGCATAGTTGAAGTTAGTTGAGTTACTGTTGAAGGACCAAGCAATAGCCCAGATTTAAACCCTATACAGAATTGCTGGTTCATTCTTTTTTAAAAAGTGGCTCTCAAAAAAACCAACAAATAAGAAAGAATTAATAAATTTATTAAACCAAATTTAGACGGCAAAAATAAAGCCAGATTATTTGACTTTGATCCATTCAATGCTGGCTAGAATAAATGCTGTTATAAACGCAAGGGATGGAAACACCAAATATTGATTAAAGTTGCCTTTCATATAATAGACCTATTTGATTTAGTTTTTTCAACCCTTTTTGTTATGTTTTACATATTTTTGTAAATATTATATTTGTGTAAATTTGTATGTTTTTTTTAGATATTTCTCAGAAAAAATGAAGTGTTTGTTAAACAATATAAGTCTGTGTATTATTTGTAGTATTTGATGTATAAAACATGTAAACAAAATTTAAATACTAAATTTAAATTTAATTATCCGTAACTTTAATAATGAGATTCAAAATTCCTAGGCGTTCATTTCACACTACTGTAGTCGTGTTAAGACTTTGTCCCAATTTCATCAACAAGCACTGTATAACTTATTATACCCAATACTACTACTACGCACCGTAGTATGCGCTTCCGAAACAATCCACCCTTCGACCACGACTAGTTTGAGGGGGTTGGCATCAGCAACGTGCCCTCGAGTGCACTACTGCAGACGTACGCTCACAAGTGTCTATCCTCCGCCGTCATTCTTTTCCCTTCAGTTGTCGCAATTGCATCAACGAATGTGCGACTCGGTAATCCTCCTTCCACTCATTGCAAGGCCCCTCCTCGCGAACGGTGAGGAAAGTGCTTTGGAGGACGATTTTTTTGTTATAACCGGAAACCCGCGATGACCATACGCCGGTCGTTGTGTTTATCGTAGATTGGTAGTGTTTGATGTTTACTTTGGGCGTATTGATTTTTTTTTTCACGTGGCGCAACGACGACGTCGGCAAAATTTCAGACCAGACGAAGTACCGGCGTGAAGGAAAGATTTTCCGGCGTGGAAAAGCTGACTCAAACGTATAAGCACGTTCCAAAAACAGCATCATGAATTCTGTAAGTTTTATAACACGCCCTTTGTAAAACCTCCAGTGTATTGAAGCGAATTTAACAGAAATATATATTTTTTTGTATAACTTAGCATATTTGCTGCAATACGTATAGATAACAGTGTGTGGAATATTAAAGAGAATTCAGAAATCCATATAAATTGTTCACGCTACAAGCACGCAGGTGTTTAATGATTCATAATCTATAATTAGTGTATGTATGCCTTGATATCGTGGCACAAAAACAAAGTAATTCTGTACATTATCCTGGATTTTTTTTTGTTAACTTCATAATAATTGTTGACCTAATGCACTTTTTTATTATACGAGTAAAATGAAAGTGAAATAGCGTAATATACACTGCCATTAAAAATTATTGATACTTTACACTTAGGCTGAGGAAAAAATTGAATGTTTTGAACTGGTATGCTGTTAGCTTGTTAGGTACACTGGCTTGCAATAAAATCCCATACACTTAGTTTTGGCTGTATTAAATTGACCTTTCTTGTGACATTTCTAATTTGATATTAGTCAATTTAAATCAATCAGAATTGATCAACATGTTAAGATTATCTGAATGTGATAAAGTATTAATATTATCAAAATTAGAAGAAGGTTGGTCCATAAGAAATGTAGCTAGAATATCTAATATAAATAAATCTACGGTTTTGAGTGTTAAGAAAAAATGGGAAGAAGATGGAAGTCTTAAAAGGAAAGAAGGTTCAGGGCGGCCGAGAATTTCAAATCAACAACAAGATGAATTTTTATTAGATTATTTAAGAGAAAATTCATTCAAAACAGCAAAAGATGCTGTATTTCACACAAATTTTCCAGGATCTTGGTCAACAGCATGCCGCAGAATTAGCACTTCCGAATTAAAAAAAATTTGCAAGTGCTAAAAAACAGAGAAGAAAATAAACAATCCAGAGTCTTATTTTCATTAAATTATATACATCGCGAACAAAATTTCTGGGAAAGTGTAGTATTTTCGGACGAAAAAATATTCCAGTCAAGCCACGATGGTCACGTGAAAGTGTACCGCCCAAGAAACACAAGATATGATGAAAGATATGTGGCTCCGCCAAATAGATCTGGAAGATTTTCTGTTAACGTCTGGGCATGAATGTGTGCAGAGGGTGCGGGAGTTGCATGGCAAATTGAAGGCCGTTTAAACTCCCAATCATATCTAGATATTTTAGAGAATGTTATGCTTCCGTCAGTATCACAAACATATCCTAATAATACTTTCACTTTTCAACAAGTTAACAATCCTGTGAACACCGCCAGAGTTATCACACAGTGGATTACCAATCGGAAATATTACCTTGGCCATCACGCAGCCCGGATTTAAATCCGATTGAAAATGTTTGGGGTGTAATGGTGAAACGAATATATGAACGAAATTTAAGATTCCGTAATAAAAATGAATTATGGGCGGCAATTGAGAATGCTTGGGAGGAATTAAGTGAGGATCAGGATATTTGGAGAAACCTTATTCTGTCAATGCCAACAAGATTTGCACAGGTTTTAGAATCTAATGGTGCAATGATTAAGTACTGACTTATAATTAGATACCTCCAATTTTTCTTAATCGCAATAATTCTAATAGTCCTTCATAGGATAAAAAACGGCTCCCTCCCCTTTTTCAATTTTCAAAATTCGCGTGACACCATCGAAACATTCACTACTTAATTTCACATCATCATCATCAATACAATAAACTGGAAACATTCCTCGGCAATATTCAAAAAATTTCTTCAAATTCTCACTTTCAAGCATAAAACGCTCCCACTCCGCTTCATTGAAGGCTATACATTGTTTTTTAACACCTACAATTTTAATAGTCGGTTCAAAATCTAAATCAGGTAATAATCCCACACAAATCCACTTCGAATGACTCTTATTCAAAAAATACAGTTTTTCTCCCAATAGTTGAACATTCCAAAATTGTTGACGAACAAGCTTATCTGCACATGATTGCACTTTACCCCAAAATTCAGGGACCTCAGTATCCTCAAAAAATGCTTGCAGGTACGGATCAACTTGACTCTTTTCTTCTATATCATTGCAAATAATACTATTATCTGCTGGTACACCATTTTTACGGTCGCAACCTTGACCTTGGCCTTGGTTGGGACCTTGTCCTTAGTTGGGACCTTGTCCTTGGTCGGAGGCCTTGGCCTTGGCCGGAGCCTTCAGCCGATTCTAGTGCCTCCTCATTGACCTTCAACCGATTCTAGTGCCTCCTCATTGACCTTGACAAATGCCCTTGTCCTTGGTCGGAGGCCTTGACCTTGGCCGGGGCCTTCAGCCGATTCTAGTGCCTCCTCATTGACTTTTAGCCGATTCTAGTGCCTCCTCATTGACCTTGACAAATGCCTATGCAAGGTCAAGGTCAATGAGGAGGCACTAGAATCGGCTAAAAGTCAATGAGGAGGCACTAGAATCGGCTAAGACCATCTACTTATACTACCTTCTATATTCGTATGTTTATCGTTATTATTAACAATATAGGATATTAACCAAATTTTGTATTTGATTTTATACTAAATACCTACCGCACTGTCCAACGGCCTACATATCGTGGGCGTTCAAGCAGAAATCACTAAGTCCAAATAATCAATTTTATGGTAACTAAGATTTAAAGTGCAAATGACATTCTAAATTACATTTTCAATACCAAGGCTAAAGTTATAACATTTATGAGATGTATTAAGGCATATCATTCCATGACATTAATGAAATAATAATATTTTTTCTCGTTGCTATAAAGACAGGTCTTTGATGGACTTAGTGATTTCTGCTTGAACGCCCACGATATTATGTTCATATCTTATGTCAAATCTGTCAAAACTATAGTCAGGTTACATTAGTAAATCTTAAAAAACAAGCTACTTGACATTAAAGTGTACGGGATTTTATTGCAAGCCAGTGTACACTTATTAATCTAAAATTGCTTAGTAAATTACTGAACCACCGCGTGTTGAGACAAGTAGAATTATTTACATACAGGGTGAGTGGAAAATTATTTTATGTGTGTATATTTGTTCGCGTTCAAAATTTGAAAATATTTTTAGTTAACTAACGAGATATTTGAGAATGTTTCATAACTGTACTGGAGATGAATGTTGGAAGAGAGTATTAGCGTCCCATTACCTAATCAGTTTTTTTGCATTGTGAGATAATTTTTTCTTCACAAGTGAAATATTTAAAAGCATTTTTAAATTGTTCTAGATTGGTGTCAGTTTGCTTCTAACGTCTAATGTTAAAAATTAGTTCAAAAACTATTTCTTTCATCTAACTTGCATTTTCCGAAATCCATGATTTTAAATTTAGTTTTAGTTTTTTGTAAAAGTCTCAATAATAGTTACAGTTAGTTAAAAGATAGAAGGTTAAAAGTTTAAGACAGTGTTCAGAATAATTCAAACTGTTTCCAGTCTTCAAAACTTTACTTCTACAAGAAAATGGTCGGTAATAAAAAAAAACGCCAAAAGTACTTTCCATATTTTTCCAATTTCGGAAAGCTCTAGAAAAATGTAAAACAAACTTTAAACGACTTGGAACACTTTCAGGGGGAAATACACGCTATTGAGAGATACGACCAGTTCGATATTAACAGAAGGTACGAAGAGCAAGAGATTATGATAATGTCTTATAGTCAAGCAGCCATCAGGATGCTGAACTCAAATATTATCAGCTCCAAGATGCTTTGGGAGCCTCTACACAAACTAAATGTGCCAAGCAAAAGGAATCGAGATAACAGACAATCTTGCTAAGAAAGGGATCAGTATACCTTTTGTAGGCTTCGAACCTTTTCGCGGCATAAGTAACAGTGTAATACTGGAGAAACTCAAAATTGAAGGAGAGCAGAGAAAATTTAAATACTGGGTGAATCTCTACGGTATGAAGCAAGCTAAAACTCTCATGGGAACATATAATTAAAAGAGATGTTCATAATGTATTAATCTCAGCAAAACCAATATTCGTATATTGACGAGGATCCTGTCATCCCACTGTAATTGACGCCTAAGTCAGCTTGGTATTACAAAGGAAGACAAATGTAAATTTTGCGGGGAAGAGGATGAAACATGCACTGTGCAACTTAAAGGTCTTGCACCTCGGAGCATGTGCTCGTAGGTGGCACATAAAAGGTGTATTCATATTGAAGTAATATTTGCTGGTCTGAGCAAAGTGATTAGCAACCTTGTATTATGAAAGGCACGTTTAATGTTACTTGCTATTGAAACAAATAATTTAACAATGATATTTACTTACTGTTACTACTATCTCCTTATTACTATTAAATTAAAATTAAAAACTTGAATTAAATTGAAATAATTACTTTAATTACACAGGAAAAAATAGAAAAATTTTATTCGTCAAAATTTATTGTAAACCATCACAAACATACACAATACATAATTACACTCAGTTTGGCATAACAACGATATATTTCAACCTGAAATTACAAAAAACATCTTTAAAAGTATCAAGTAGTGGAATCCAGTATTCAACGTCTGGTAGCCCTGGGTGAAACAGAAAACAAAAGGGAGGGGAAAGTTGTTGATAAGTTTTAAAAATTTGACAGAAGAAAGAAGTCACAACAAAACTGGTGTAAAGAAAACACATCGCAAAAAAGCGAATAATAAGTGGAAAGTGCCAGTTAGATATCAACAATCAAAATTAAAGTGCGTAGAAAAAGAGAAAACCGCCATTGGACACACAAAACACACACACATCATACAATTAAATTGAGAAAATATAAGGTAACGATAGAGAGAGGGCAGTTCTAGTTAATCATTGTAAAAAAATATATTTTACATTATAATCAGGATATTTTCTAATAGTTTTTTTTATTTGCGTCATTCGTGACACAACACACGGTAGTATTGTGAAAAGGCCATGGAACGCTTTTATAATACTAAATGACACCATGAGTTGTAGCGGTAGGCACATAACCAACGCAGCTTAAGAAGCCGCTGCAACCTGCGTCTACCACAACGCAAAAAAAACTTCAAGCTATTTAAATCAAAATTGTGGTTGAAAACCGTCGAAAGTGAGACCAATTATCAGTAGTAATATCCCTAGGACAGTGATAATCACGAAATAATTTTATTAGTTTCCGAGAGCACGTTGCTTGGTAACATTCCGACGCCGTAGGCGGAGGGATGTTACCTAAAGAAACGTGCTCGAGTGCTCCAAATCGTGACAATTCGAAAATTAAATTTGAAACTGTCAAGTTTTACATAAGTAGTGATATGACATTAAGTCAGGTGACAGCCGGGGTGTTATCGCTAGTGATAACATTCCGGGGTAGTTATCAGTATAATCAAATGTTGATTGGATATCCTGATACATGTGACATAAAAGGATTAATTTTGATTGGTCGAAAATTGAATCCAAAAATTTTCAGTATAATTTAAACACATTTTTTTGTAAGTATTGGTCCAAAAAATGCTACCACATCAATACGTTAACCTTTTTATGTTTTATAAAATTTTCCAAATATTTATCTTAAACTTGTCACCACAATTATTCTATTTATTATTAATTTAAATGGAATGGTTTGTATGTTGTCCCCGTTTCAATCCATTTCAACGTGACTGTAACATATTAATTGCTACAACATTATTAAGACACATTCCACAGCAAGAATGTCATAATACATTGGAAATTTGATTGGCATATGTACTTAGTCCATGCACATAGAGGTGTAGTTAGTAATTTTGTTGAACGTAGTATTTATGTGTATCGGATTCGTCTGTTTTGTTTGCAGCTGTTTCAGAAATATTTCCATTCTTTTGGAAATCTTAGGATTTTGGTTTTTTTTTTATTTCCTAGCAATACTGAAAAGACCAGCCTGTATAGATTATTTAATTTGCACGTATCAAATGAATCTATAATAGATATTCGTATTTGCTATAATTTTATTCAACTTCGATAATTTTTCAATTAACTCGTGTAACCTCATTCGTTTCGTTAACCGTACCGAACAACTTGTCTACTACATGATTATATTATATAATTATTATAAACGACTGTTATTCAACATTTCAATTGATGGAAGCCTACGCAATTTTCTTCTTAAGATAAAAAGATTTAGGTTAAAAGCTCCACGCAATACACGCAGTATAGCACGAAATTTATGTTGACTGGTACTTACATAAAACAGATTTCATGTGATTTTTATTGGAAATTAGTACGACTAATGAGGTCTTGTCGGTTCAAATATAACTGCATTCGTATGTGGCTCGACGCAGCAAGTTCTCTTATATGGAAAAAAACACTAGCCGCTCTTTTATTCAATCAATTCAACTGCAGTAATATAAATGCTAATAATCTTAGGATTAAATTCATAATGTTAGATTCCAACTTCAATTAACCCATGAAAGGAAATGCTTTCGAAATATCGTGTGTACGTACGCATATATGTATGTGTATGTATGTATGTATATGGTGCTATATATGTATGCATAATACATATGTATGTATATTACAACATATATATGTATATATCCATACATTTTTAATAGCTACTGCTATCACAATAATGTTCTTTTTTTCACATTTGGTTATTTCAGCTCGTATGTAGAGAATTAATATATGATATACGCACTTATCTATGGGATAATCTACATATTAATTGATAAGTAATTAATCTCTTGAAATACAAATATTGTTCGTTGGCTGCCTATAGTACATTTTATGCAGTATGCATATGTTGATCTACAGAATTAATCGCAAGGCTATGGTTGGTCAAATTAATGAAAATTCAAGTTTCTCCATATTGGTGCAACTAACAATTAGGACACTGCTAGAAAAGGTTTTTAAAACTTCTGTACTAAAACTAAATGTGCGTAATTTCTTTATTTCTTAGCGTAGGCTTAATTGAAAAAGGTGTTAAAAAGAAGACCTTTTTTTATAGAACATGAAGTTTTTTCCAATAAAAGTGGGGGAGCTAAATTAAAAAGGTGTTCCAAAGATTAAATTGATATACAGGTAATCCTGTAACGCATGGTTGCTCCCGTGTAAGTGTATGTTTGTTAAAAATTCTACTAAACTAGGTATTAGTTACTACGCATTGTTGGTTTTTCGTGTTACATCCAAATACTCGTAAACGTATGTCAATTTTTTCAACTAAAGAATTTTCAAATATTCATCTTGTTTATGTACAGCCTTGGCCAAAAGTATTAGGCACCCTATGATTTTTTAGTTGAGGTTATGTAGGGGCAAATTATAAACTGTTTTTCTGATTTAAATGTGTTTATTCTTTAATTCGAATAATTTTATCAATATTTTCTGGACCCACTCTTTGCCTTTATGATGGCAGCAATTTTTTGAGGAATGCTGCGAATTAGTTTTGCCTACTGTTCCGAGTCTATGGTACTCCATTCCTAAAGCAGCACGTTTTTAAGGTCTGGTTCGGATATAGTGGCGTGTCCCTTGACTCTGCTTTAAAATACTCCAAGGATGTTTAATGGGATTTAGGTCTGGGGACTGGGCAAGCCAATCCAATGCTGTCTTGTTGGATAACATTGTTGTCACGAAACCAACATATTATGGTCGCTGTTTTGTGGCAATGGGCATTGTCTTATTGAAATTGGATCCCATCCATATCGGTGTCACCAAAAATGGGTGTTAATGAAGGTCGCAACACAGATTCTAACACGTCAACGTGGTTTTCGCTGTTTATACGATCTTCACAAACAAACATTTTGCCAACGCCAAACATGTATCCCCAGACCATAATGCTTCCCTCTCCGTACTACATAATCGGGGTGGTATTCTTCGCCGACCCGAGGCCTCACAAATGCGATACCTGGTATTCCGAATACCTGTGAAGATACTATAATCAATGAATTTAAAAATTGGGTAATAACTAAGAAATGATAGAAGCAAGTAACATCTATCATTGTATAATTTTTTCAACCTCCTTTGACAGAGCTGTAGTGAGTTTAGACAAAGTTTTTCTGCGATTTCCAAGTGATTCTGAGGCTGAATTGCGCGAGTAATTGTTTTTAACGCATTTATATTTTTTGTTATTACATTTTGTCTTTTATATCCTTGACCTGTTCCAACAGAATTTAAACGCACTTGTGTTCTTATATTCGTTTTATTGCAAGGTACATGATCTACCTTAAGCCTTCAGAATTTCATAATTGTCCAAAAATTTCTTTCTAACCAATTTTCCACAATTCCATGTTAAATTCCATGTAAAATACCAACTCTCTTCCCCTCTTCCTCTGTCAAATTCGCTTACACCTGGAAAAAGTAGACCAGTATGGCTGACCTGATTGCTGCTCTATTTTTACCTATTAGTACGTTATCCCCACTAGCCAATGAACCTAATTTCTTGTTTGATCGAGAGATCATTCTAATAGTCTTCTTCAAAATATTTTCACTTGCTGCTTATCTGAATTTTACTGCTGGATGTTCGTTATCATTTTGTTCTTCCTCGATTACTCTTCCTTCCTGGGCAGCTTCAGTATTTCTGTCTCTTCAGCGATTTTCAACAAATTATTCTTCCAAATGTGTGTCATTTATTAATTTCACTGTCTTTTTAGCGATTTTTATCAAATTATTGTTTTCCAAATTTGTGTCTTCACTTATTTCATTTAATTCACTATTTGCAACGTTCGTTTCAGTTGGTTGGTTCAGCAGTTCATGTTTTCTTCCAATATCTTATTAGAAATTGCGTCTACGAATTCTTGCGGTATGTGAGATGTTAAACCCAATTTGGATGCCTCTCCAAACATTGCTTTATAAGATTGCATTTTTATTGCTTCACGATACGTTTTTAATCTGATCTTCCAATATTACTGGATGATCGTTTCTTAATATAAGAGGACCAATACGTGTACAGTACGATGTATGGAGCACCTCCATACTTTGCTAGACAAGTAACAGATTGGCAGCGATTTAGCAATTGCTTGGTCACCACACCGCAAAGTCACCAGACTTAAATCTAACGTCTTTGTTTTATTGGTATCTTGTGCCATTAAAGCTAGATTTGGGCCTTTTTCACACATGCAACCTTAATAATACAAGACATAAAAAAGGCCGACATTTTATGCCATGTACTACAAAATATTTGTCGGAAGCTGCAGTTCAGTTTCAATAAGAAAGGAATAGCAAACTATAATGCACTTTTTTTTCCACGATTATCCGCTTTTTCCTATCCAGCTTCCAGGAATAACTTGGCCAAAATAGCGTCGAACATTAATTCCATGATGACACGGAATTCCAACATGTTGAAGGCAAACACTATTGTTTTGTTGTTCAGGATTGTTTGAATTGAAAAATAATACAAATGATGCAGCCATAAGTTCCAACTGGAAAAAATTCAAGCGTCTTTCTTCAATCAGATCATTTGCACGAAAGAATTGATCTTTAATTCAGTCAATTTCAGCCCAGTTTTTCGTGAATGAATGAAATGTTCAAATATTCACTGGATCTCTTGGTGCCGAAGTAGAACTCTAGATCACTATCACCCACAGGACACCAAACACTTGGATAAATGCCAACGCGTTTCGACAGCAATGCTGTCATTATCAAGGCGATAATAAAACTGAATGAAATGTTGTTTTAATAAAACACCCCGATAGGATTACGAACACAAATATTCATTTCATTTGTCAATGTCATCTTCTGTCAACTCGTGAACCAGTTGCAGCTTATCTGGATGACTTTGGAGAACTTTAAAAATTATACAACCAAACTGTGGTTTACACTATAATTCAAAGCAATATTGCAACTACATTGTCGTGTTCTTGAAATTTGATTTGGATTGTACCAACTAATGGTGCAATATAAATTCAAATAATTAAAATCGCAATACCTCTTGAAGATTGTTTTTGAAGTTAATATTTACAAAGATAAACTTTCGTTCCACACTGTATAGCGTTTTGCTACGGAACTGTAATATAAGCTTATACATTCTTGTTATAATTTTGTCTAAGATAAAAATGACATTTTTAATTTGACAGGTGATAAAAATTTATAGTTTCTGCAGCATTCATTGAACATTTCCCACGAAATATCTATTTCTGCGATTACTGATGTGATAAAGTAGATCGACATTTATCAGTGCTTTGGGAAATGGGAAAACTTCTTTAAGTAGCTCTTAAGTTGAAAGTTCCAACTTAGCAATTATTGCTGCTCTAATACTGCAGATTGTTTGCTCAAGCTCGTACAAGGAAATTTGAAATATTCATAAACAATTTGAAAGCTAATATTTTACAAAACCGTCAACCATCAAATAACAGTTAAACGGCTGTTATTGGTCTCCTTATACTATTGATAGTGGCTCCATATTGCTGATATCAAGCTGATCTAAGTTTTTGAATTGTTTAAGTACAATTTATCGAACTGATGGTACAGTTGTTTCTATGCTTCGTTGAATGTTGGTTAAGAGGTCATTCTGAATGAAAACAACTAATATTTTCTGGGGTGTGTGGGCCTGAATATGAGGGTTTTCTCTTAATATCTGAACTCGTCTATTCAAAACTAATAGTTCGTCTTACTGCAACAATAATCTTGTCGGAGAATTAATGATTAGTGAATGGTCAGAAATACTAATTGTATTATATACTTAATGGAAAAAATTCTAATTAGCCAATTACTTCTCCACTTGCAGAAACTAATTATCGAAATTTACTCTCTTTAGGTTATGCGGCAGAACAAACTTAAGGCCCAAATTTCTAATTTCTACTGAAGGTTATACCTTACACTTTTTGACAATTTTGTATTATAATTATGATCTAACCTTCTCTGTCAAAATCAGGTGGTTAAGCATTGGAAGTATCTCAAGCTTAAAATAAGCATTCACCATCTTAGCTTTGTTTTACAGGGGGCCATATACACACACACAACATCAATTATTTATTTTTAACGTATGAAAAGGAAGCCCTTAAAATGTTACACAACTTTTTTAAAGCAAATGATACAAAAATATCTGAGAATTTTGATGAAAATTTTAAATATATTTTTGAAATATATTACGTAATGTTTAATCCCTTGGATATCTTTTAATTTGACTTGAATTCTCTTACAGTCAAACTCCTCGGTTTTGAGAACGGAAACCTACCACGAGCCCTCGCCGTTTCGGAGGATCGATATGCTCTCCCTTCGAGTCTCCGTTCGCCGACAGCACCCTCACAAAGCTCGGCTAATTTGAATTTGATAGGAATATCGTTTAAAGTTTCATTGATTCGTAATGCTGGCATGTTCGGCAAATATTCGAGTTTCTTTTACGAAAGTTTCAGCGGAATTTTGCTATTTATGTCGGAACTTGTTCGCAACTTTACTCGCAACATCATGTCGTAAGCTTAATTTTATTTCACCTCAGATGTCCTAATGTGTTTTACCAAATTGCAACATAAATCTCGTGATTATATTTATCCGAAGTTTTCCACAGGGGTGAATTTAAAAGTCGCCGGAATTTCTGGAATGCCTGCATAGATCACTAAAGTGCAAGCAGTTCATTACAAAGGTTAAAATGCATTCAACATCCTGTTGGTGCATGGCGGTAGCATGCCTTCCCGTGCAGTGCGTTGACATTTGCGTATAATTTCCTTTAATGGCGTTAATTAATTTCAATTTAGATGCCGTGACAACTTCATGCCGCGTATTGCTTTATCTGTGTGGTCATTGAGACGGATGTTATGTTCTGTAAAAGAAACTGTTTTGTCTAGCCTGTGTAAATAAAATATTTACAATGTGTGGGTAGTTCAATTAAGTTCAAAACTAATTGGCACAAATAGTATAAACAAATGCAAAAAAATATTCCGTATTATTGCTTTATTTCACTAAACATTAACACATAAGGAAGGAGCATTAGAATTTTCTAATTCCAAACTGGTCCTGCATATGTTATTCTGAATATTTTATTATTCAGTTTGAATACAGGAGTTGTTATTGACATTATTATCTGTTAATTAGCATTTAGTACGTGTAATTAATTCGTTTATCCATAATTGTAACCTACGCGCTGTGAATTTTTATTAGGTAAGTTCTATTTTTTTATTACGAAGTGGAATCAAGCGCTGGAGAAATAATTTAAAATGAATAATAATTAGAAAGACCAACAGATCAAAATTACGCCTGTAATACGGGAATATTAGTAGTAAAAGCCATCTAAATTGGGTCAAGTTATGTTACATGTCGAATGCGTTCAAAAAGAAATGTCACATATTGTAAAAGTTGTCTAAATCAGTAGTAATATGGCTCCAACCCCTTTAGGTGTCGTTACATCATTATCGGTAGCTTCATGTAGGTCCTGAGAGTCTTATTAAGTCATTGCACACTTCATGATAAGTGAAAGACTGTTTTCAAATTGCTTAATCGTGGCTGAAATTGTTAGTTTTAAATGAACTTCTTGAAATTGAGGTTATGGAGAGAAAAAATCTTTAAATTACTGCCGAAATTTTCTTTTAGCGGAACTTTTTCTAAATATAATGACAATGTTTTGGTTTCTCCATATTCTGAAGCAGAATAAACTTCTGTTTTTCTATATCAATGTAATGAATTAGTAGTAAAAAATCATTACATCACTTACATAAGTGTAACAACTGCTGAAAGCAACATTTTAGCATAACAGTGCTTGCGAATAAAATACTTGGTTAGAGCTCCCCGGTTATAGCGTTTGAGCATAACATTAGATATCGGAGTGACCTTGAGTTTATGGGACATTGCTTGTGGTAATCAAGTGATAATTCTCGTTATTGTATTGCTTTTCTAACAAATTTTATTCATTCGTTACGTATTCCCTGTTTGAAATTACAGTTACGAAATAAATTAGTTAGCAAGGTAGTTAATAGCGATTGTAATTATAATTTTTGAAGTCACATTAACTTTGCTTCAAGCTGCTGTCTTTACAGGCATTTCAAAAAAGAAGTTAATCCATGCTATTCACTTTTTTAGTGCGATATGTACAGTTGGTATAGTAAGCCGTACAGGAATCATCATTATCTGGTAGCAAATCGAGAAATCTACTGGGACTTACAATCCACGAATTGCAAAAGTAGATGAGTGTCTGCTGTTGGTAATACTTCCAGGCTGTGCTGTTTGCGACAGCTGGCCACTAGAGGGCATGAGGTTTGATATACCGCATGCAGTGGGGGTATTATGGACATAAAGATCGAGAAAGACGTACTGTAGAAGCAGATTTTGCATACCAAGCGTCGTTGATGAGATATTTTGGTTAAAATCGAAATCATATATGTAGATAGACCATGAGCGCCTATTATAGGCATTTTTATGTTTATTATTTTGTAATCTCTGGACGTTATTTCCATACATACAGAGTTATGCAACCAAGATGGATTGGCAAATTACAACCATTGAGTTTGATTGGAGGTAGTCGGGTTCTGTTTTAAAAATGTTTTCTTTGTGCAGGATGATCCTAGTAGTCCGGAACGAACTACGCTTGTTTTTTTTATTGAGTAATCGATTGTGCTGGCGATTATAAAAAATAAAGATGCATGTAACTGTGTTCGGGTGTGGCATTCATAATAAATTATGAAGAGAGGAACGATTAGAATTGAAAAAACGCTGCAATGTTTTCTGTTGTTTTTACAGGCAACCTGAAATGAATATTGAAAAATTAAAGGTGCCACTAAATCGAGTAAGTTCTTGACTAAAATAATAGTCTACACTCTATACAACGAGGAAACCATAGGAAATGTTTAGTAATCGAAGAATATATTAACTTTACATCATTTAAACGAAGACATGATAAATAAATGCTGCCAAAACGGCCTCTTCTCTATGCATTTATATCCTGCATTGTTGTTAGAGTGGCTTTATGAACTTCTTCTTTTACAGGTTGCCACAAGTAATAATAATAATAAATCTGCGATTTTACTTGGGGGGCTGGTTGATAAAATCCACTTTAGCGATACGATTTGGAAAGCAATTTTTTTTCTTTGCTGCCAAGTTGGCCAGTATTGGTAATTTATCTTAGTTTAAGTGAATTTTGCTAAACGATTGGTCTTGCAAATCTATAGTGCGAGAATATAGTGCGATTCAACTTATGCCAGTTAGCCAGTCCTTTCTTTAGAGAAAAGATTGAGAGAGAACTAAAAAAATTGATTTGGATATTATTGTTGCAGAATTGTGGAACAATTTGTTTAGAGCGCTTATGTCCTCCAGGTCCTCTTCCCCATCATCCCATCCTTTCTTGTTAACTTTAAAGGCTGCTATTCTAGTTGATATGAATATTATTTTAATATTTTTAGCTGATCTTTGGCAGTTCCCTCTGGTATTTCTTTTTTTTTTTGAAAATCGACATTGTGGCAATTGTTCCAAATTGTTCTCAATTACGTCTCCATTACTTCAAAATTTCAGCTATTTTGGAACGTAATCCTAGTAGAAAAATTAGAAAAACAAAATTGAAAAGATTTGAAATCAAAATTTTTAACGAAAAGGAGTGTCAGGATGATGGAGAAAATGGTAGTGGTTCTAAAATAAAGCTTGTTTCAGATTTTTCTTGTTGTTTTACATAGTATTTCAAAAAGGGAAACCGGTTTATTTCATTTGTCACATGTTTGTGAATAATTTGCGGTTTTATGCAAATATGTACATATAACCTTTCATCTTTGTCCAATAAATTTTAAAATGCATCTGATCATGCCTTTATTTCTTTTCCTGGATATTGACAAAGTATACTCTACTCTAGTTGTCAATAGCAGGCATTCTTGATATTCGACCAATATTAATACCATACTAATCAATTAATAGTCAACCATGAATCAGTTACTACCTCTCACTAAATTTATCTTGTTGACGGGCATGACATTTGCTGATTTGCGTTCTAAGCTGTATATAATCTCTTCATTAGGATATTCTTACCTTGCCGAGCTAACATACTTGTAGAAACTAAGTACGGGTTTTGTATCCAACTAAATAAATAAAGAAATAAAGTAAAAAAATTATTGGTAGTTTTGGTGGTGTTATTGACAAACATTCGCCAACACCAATTACATAATAATGAAATAATAATTGAAAATTATACAAAACGAAAATAAAATTATCATGAATCTAGTAATTGAAATTATTTTTTTAGATTACTATAAGATAGTTGAGGTAGGTTTAGTCCATTACAAGTCACTGTTTTACTAATGATACTGGGTGAGTTTTTTATCTTGAGACAACGGAATATGTATCTCAAATCACAGACAATATTGAAATCTTAAACAGGAACCACCATTTTGTATTGCAGATTCGGATTCTATGCCATCAAGTGCGTAGTTTTCGTTTGAATTTGTTTTCGATTCGTAACAGATTGCGTTGTAATTCGAAAAAGCATGGTTGTAAATGTTTACAAAAAAAACATGATTTTGTGTTTTCTTATTTTAAAATAAAAAACATTCATTTAACAACGAAGAACTACTTTATCATACCCATTTCAGAAAATGTGTTCGAAAATGTGCTCTTCCACTTCGATACATTTATTAATTCACAATTGGAATGCTATTCAACGATACAGAACTGTACTTTATTCAGTAGTTGACAAACTGTGAATACATACACATTGTGCGATCGATCCCCATCTATAGATTACTAATTATTATGAATCCAATACAATATAGTTAGTGATCAATATTGGAACAGTAATGGAGGCTATAACATTACAGGAGAGAATTCAAATGGTTTACATTTATGGTGAAAGTGGTAGAAATATCGATGATGCTGTTAATCTTTACTCACAACGTTTTTCCGACAAAGTGCGATCGCGCGCCTCTTTTTACCGAGTTGTTCAACAGTTTTTTAGCGAAGCAACTGTACAACCAAGAAAACTAATCGCCGAAAAACAATTGCCGAAGAAAATAATGAAATCGCAGTATTAGCTGCAGTAGCTAATAATCCGCACATTAGTACTTGAGAAATAGCTAGCGGATTAGGAATTTCCCAATCCACTATCGGCCAAATATTGAAGCGTAGGAAATATCATTCATTTAGAGTTTCCAGGCGCCAACAACTTCATGGCGATGATTTTCAAAATCGAGTGAGATTTTGTCAATGGGCGCTGTAAAGGATACAAGATAATCCCAATTGTTTGCTCGAGTATTATTGTCTGACGAAACGACATTGACACATCATAGTACAGTAAATTGGCACAAGGTGCATTGCTGCGCCAAGTTCAACATCAACATCCTTGGAACGTAAATGTTTGGCGTGGAATAATTAGCAATAAGCTTATTGGTCCATATTTTATCTATGGGAACTTAAATGGTGAAAAATATCGAAACATTTTGCAGAACGCACTTCCAGTATTACTAGAAGACCTTCCCTTAGACGTGGAGCAAAAAATGTGGTTTCAAAATGACGGTTGTGCAGCACATTATTCAAGAATAACACCAGAAGTATTAGATCGAGCCTACAATCGTGGATGGATCGAAAGAGGTGGTCGTCAGTCTTGGCCTGCAAGATCGCCAGATCTTTACTTCCCCTGACTTCTTTTTTTGTGGGGCCACTTACAGTCTGAAGTTTATACAGAAGTGCCAACCACGAGGGAAAAGATCATTGAACGGATCATCAACGCTTGTTCAAGGATTACGCCGAAAACACTTCTCAGTTGTCCCTCCTCGTACTCTGGAGGTGGTTTATTGTTAAATAGATACCATTCAACATCTTTAATTCATTGTACTTCTAACGTTCGTTTTTGGTGAATGATTCTGGCATATGCGCTGTTGCAATTTTCCAAAATCTAAATTCCAAAAAAAATATGCTTTCAATTCGTTTGTTCGCTTGTCTTTTCTTGTGGTTTTGATGTCAAATGTAGAAAAACGATTATTTTTTAAGTATTAACCTGTATTAGCACACAACAAAATAAATTTATTTCTTTTGTGATTTTTGCAACTAATAATAATCTTCATTTATTTTTATAATTTAATTTACGTAAATTTTTGGAATCTATCGATTCTATTTAAAAGATAATGGAAGGTTTACGTTTGTAATGTTTCCTAAGTGTCAGATTTAGATCAATGTAGATTAAAAATAATTGCTTTTTATAGTAAATATAGTATTTTATAACTTTTCCATAGCTTCCGCGAACATGTGATCTGTTCCATCCGTAAGTTACACAGGTGCCTGGATTATTTCGCGGTATGGTTTGACGCAGCTCGTTCTAAAAACCGAGAAATTAATAATTCCAGTGCAAGTCTTTACTTTCCTCGCACGTACATTCGTACAATGCGCTCGATTGGTATACTTCAAATTTACAGAATAATAACTTGTATGCATAGGTTAGATAACGAAAAATCTAGATTTATCACTACCGTAAATATTGACAGCTTACATAAGACAGAATGTTCAAATCGTTCAATTGTACGCTTATCACCGAAAGCGTGTCTATGTACTCATTCCATTCTGTTCCGAGTAATAATTACATTAATGAGCGTAAATATTTGCAGGTATTAATTTAACTATCTCTCGTAACCATAGAAGCGATAAGAGCGCCAATAATACGTTATCGCATAACTTTCTCAAAAGCGAAACAAGATCACTCGTGACGAACTTATTGTCTTATCTCCGTGCGTACCATTGCGTTACCATTGTCTAAACTGAAGCGATAAGATGTGAAACGAAAAATTCGTTTCGAACACGAAACAGTTTTAATGTGTTACTGTAATAGGCGAGTTATACCAATCGTTTTTCTCGGTTTATGTTATAGGTGAACGACGACGGTAGAAAATTGCGGCATGGAGGAGAAGAAATCGGCCCGCCAAGCCGGTTCTAAAGTGTCGCAGATTGCAAACATCTTCCAGGGTAGCAGGCAGCCGAATAATATCAGGGAAGAGATTTTGACGCCCGTTAAGGTAGTGAAGACTCGCGGCGAGAAAGAAGCTATGGAGTCACCTAGTGTCACGGTCATGCGGACGGAATCTCACGTGACGCGTTTTAATAACGCCAGGGCGCTTTTCGAAAAGTTGGGCGAAGAAAATAGGGGTCGCGTTGATCGTATGGTGCCTTTGCAGTCGACGAAAAGCGCTTCGAACATACTGGACTTGAGGTCGAGGAGTAGTTCGGCGAATAGCGAAACGCGCGATACAAAATCCCACGACGGTTCCAGGTCGCCTTCGCCTAATCGTAACCAACTGGACAAGTTTAGCAGTAATAGTGTGCCAGTGTTAAACGCGAACGCCAACGTTAAGACGAACGGTTTCAATAATAGCAGCCAACTACCGGATAACGCGCTCAATGAAAGTGTAACGGCGAAGTTGAACGGCAATAACGACGTAGTAGTGAAGTGTAGTAACACGTCTTCCGAAGAACGGACTAATAATACGAAACCGATGGTGATGAAGAAGCCAGAAAAACCAGAACGCAAATTCAATACTAAGGATTTAATCGAGAAGCAACGTAATTGGACGTCGCATTTCTCCAAAACGCGCAGTAGCAGATATAATAGTGACCCAAGCAAGACGGACGTCAAATTTGCAGTCAGTAATGGAAGTAAAGAGAACTCCAACGATAACCAAAAGAATAACTCAGCGTCACGAAGCGCTTCTTTCAACAATAGAATTCGCAGTCCTCCAACATCACCGCCGCCACCACCAGATGTTACTAGGAGACCTAACGTTGTACGCAGAGAACGGCCAGCGTCAGTGATCCCAACGACTGCGCCACCCAAAAAAGAATTCAGTTCACTTACTTCCGCGGTAAAACCTATCACTAGTCCGACTAGGCGGGATAAGACAACTAGTTTAATATTTACGAAAGAAGATAGTCCATCAAGCGAGAGAGTGATAACAACTAGCACGTACCGTGTGACAAAACCGCATTTCAAAAGGGATGATAAAGACAATAAGGAAAATGAGTGCGAAACTAAAACGGATAATAGAGTAGATTTCGTTAGTTCTCCTACAAAATCCACGTCGAGGTCCTCTAGTCAAGATAGCCTACTCCAACCTGTAGTGACTAATATTGCCAATAATAAATCTGTTTCCGAAGAAAAGGAAACCAGCAGAGAGAATTTATCCGCCACATCAGGTAGCTTGTCGTCGTTGAGTCCGCCAAGTAGTCCTAGTAGAGTGAAAACTGAAAATGAGAAACAAGAAGATGAGAGTAATGAAAAGTCGGATATTCCAGGTAAGCTGATAATTTTTTTTGTAATGCTCTTTTTTTTATTGGTCGAATTCTTAAATCAATTTGTGTATAACAAAAAAAATATTTCCTGATCTCTATCAGTGCTGTAAAATTGATACGACTATAACTTATTGATTAGCAATTAATTTAGTTGTGATTGCACAGCTTATTTTGTCTGGTTTTCACAAGAGTATCATATTATAACTATATATTTTTATTACGTTATTTCCATATAATCTCAAAAAGTGCTAACTGTTATTTTATCCAGGATATCTCAAAAATAATCTGATAAAGTTTGATAGGTCGGAGATCACATCAAAATAAAAATTGGTTAAAGTATAGTGATTGGTGTTCCAGAATACTTCTCTGCTATTGAATGCACTTCTGTCTATGCTTGAGCACATTTGCGGCAACTCAAGTAGCAATTATGCGCTGGTTCTGATAATACAATTGAATTACAAGATGCTACGTAGTCAATTATATAGAAGAAATCTTATCTTAATAAAACCCGAATCAAATCAACCGATATCATTTTAATAGGTTACTGACATCATTTATTTATTTGTTTTAAAGATATTCAAATTTAACAAAACCATAAGAAATTGAATGAAAGGTAAAATAGTTTTGTTTTATGTACATTTATACTTATTTTATTACAAATATATATATATAGAGGTTAGAAAAATAAAAATTTTCATATTTAGAATTAAAAAAGGAAGCAATTAAAACCACTCATCTTCAGTTTTTTTTCTGGATGAAGGTTGCAGTATATGTATGTTACAATCCAAATTAATTTCACACCTGAAAACCATACGAGTTTGGCTTCGTTAGTTTTCGAAAGCAATTTTTATGTACTTTCAAGTATAGAATTCAAAAATGAAATTTGTTTTTTCTACAAATACAAACACAAAGTTGACATTTTGACACGGCTAACTTCACTTAAAAATGCGATTTTATAGCGTAGCGTGTTAAAAAGGACACTTTTAACACTAGTGTTAAAAGCAAAAGTAAATGACAGTTTGTCAAAAATGACAAGAGAGAATTCCATACATATCAAATGATTTTTATTACAATGAAAATTACATATTCTTTTTTAGATTTTTAGGGCAACAAATCTAATATCGCTTTATCAGCGGCTTCAATTATTGCACTCGGTATTACTTTATTTTCTTTATTAATACACGAACTCATCTTTTGTACAAATTGTAACGAATTAATTTGACGTAATTTAACGGTTGCGTTCAGTTGTGTCAAAACGTATTCATGAGCTGTCAGATTTGGTCAGTGGAGTTTCGTTAGATTTTATAATAAAAATTATGTTTGTAGAAAAAATATTGTACAATACACATGTTAAAAATGCTATTTTATTTCACTCATAAACTTTTACTCATGAAATAAAATCGCACTT
>SMLS01076852.1:0-31515 GCA_004785975.1 Popillia japonica
GGGGTAGTTATCAGTATAATCAAATGTTGATTAGATATCCTGATACATGTGACATAAAAGGGTTAATTTTGATTGATCGAAAATTGAATCCAAAAATTTTCTAAGCAATACACTTTGAAAACAATTGGAGCTGTATTAAAAACAGATTCGGAAACAACATGTTGCATCTTTTTGCGATTGTCGATTGTGATTTTGTTTTTAGTGGGAAATATTCTTTGTGACAGGTGTATGCAATAGTAGTTATATACAGTTTCAATTCTGACTGTACGATAGATTACGAATATTTTATAATTTAACTCTAGAAAGCCCAGCTTCAAGTTGAGTATTTCAAGGTGAATATTTCAAAAACAGTAGAATGTTAGTAAAGAGTAGAGTAATCTTATATTGCACCAAAGAATTCAAACATGTAATATTACACAGGCATTCTGTTAGAACAACAAAACAAAACTGTATATCCTGTACGCAATAAAATATTTTTGTTGTAAGAAGTTAATTGGTTAACGTAAACGCCATGTTGTATGTAATACCAACTGTTGTTTCTAGAATATATGAGTTGAGACAACATTCGTTTAGTTTTCGGTTCCGTTGTATCGTTCTGGTCTTATCATTTTCAGTATGTATAAACTGTTCGTTTAACGATACAAAAATGAAAGTGGCAAAGATAATAAGAATATTCAGCTGCGCTGCTGGTCTAAAAATAGAGATGCAAATTTGTGCAAAACAATACAATTGTTATGTTGATCTTAGAAGTTAGCACTGAATTTCAATATATTTCAGCAATGAATTGTACTCCGATGTACTAACAGCAAATTACCATTTTTTTTGCAATCATTCTAAGCAAAAATGAATGAAACTATCTTTAAAGATTCCATAGATTTATACAGTAGGTAGTAAAATATAATAGAATTATACGTATTTGTCACTACTACTAAATTTTCAGTTTGCAAGTTAGCAAGTGGATTGTCCTACATATAAATCGGCTAAAGTCGGCGGAAAATGGCGAAACTCTACTAATCATATAGACTGTGCTCTTTAATTTATGGTCTTAACCATCCTTTCTATTATTAGACTTGGGTGAAGGGTGTTATACAAGAAGACTGGGAAATAGCTATTGTAATGCCGATACACAAGAAAGGGGGCAGGATGAAATGTGATAACTATAGAGGCATAACGTTGCTCAGTATGGTGGCTAAAGTATACGAAAGAATACTAAATCAGAAGCTGCCAGAAGATGCATAGAAGATCAAATAGAGGAGACACAATCAGGTTCCAGGAAACGAAGAAGCATTCAGGACAACATATTCACTGTAAAGCAAGTCATCGAAAAGCTAATAAAACAAAACAGAAAAAGTTCTGTAGCTTTTATTGATCTTGAAAAGGCTTTTGATAAAGCTCCTAGAAATCTGTTATGGAGTAGCTCAGAACAACGAGGTGTAGATCTCAGACTAAGAAATGCGATTCAGAGTCTGTACAAAAATAATATGGTATATATAAGAACCAATAATATGGCATCGAGGCAATTTAAAGTACAGCGGAGTCTGAGACAGGGGGAGGGGGGGGGGGGGATGTTAAGTCCTACTCTATTTACCATACTAATAGATGATATTACTAAGACAGCACGTAAAATTAGCAAACCTCTGCATCTAGGATATTGTAGGCTGCAGCAGACAACATTGGGCGAGTGTGCCTTTGCGGATGATGTTTTGTTTTCTAATAGCGGGAGAGATCTACAACACAACTTGAACATGTGGAACGAGACCTTCAGGAAGATGCAAATGACTGTTAATATAGATAAAACGAAGGTGATGGTACTCGGAAAAGAAGAAGAACACATTAACATAGAGATCGATGGACAAATATTGGAACAAGTTAACACATTCAAATACTTAGGAGTACAAATAGATAGTCAGGGAAGAGGAAATATAGAAGGAGAAGAAAGAATAGACCAAACTGTGAAACTCTATCACTCTTTGAATAGGTCATTTCTAAACCAGAGGGAGATCTCAAAGAAGACAGAAATGAATGTATATAAAAGTATATACAGACCTACCCTAACGTTCGGTAGTGAAAGCTGGGTAATGACCAAGCGGCTAAAGACAAGGGTACAAGCTATGGAGATACGGTATCTGAGGAGGGTCAAGGGCATCACCAGAAAAGATAAAATTCGGAACGACATAATAAGGGAGGACCTGCAAGTGGAATCTATCCTAAGCATAATATAAAGGAATCAATCACGCTGGTTTGGTCATCTTATAAGAATGGGTAATAGCAGAATGACGAAAAATATATGGGAGACAAGAGTCCAAGGAAGAAGAAACAGAGAAAGACTGCCCAAGACATAGAATGGCGCTATGCATGAGCTGTTGGAAAGAAGAGATGTAGGTTGGTGCGAAGCGGTGGCAATGACCAGAGACAAAAAACAGTGGCGCAAATTTGTATATGGAAATTAGATATTGTGTACATCTTTACACCTAGAAAAGGGTAGATAGGATTAGGATTATATATACATATATACTTACATATATGCATCCTTTTTTACCGATAAGAGAAAGAAGTTCCAATAAATCAAAATATCGATATGCCCTATATATCCAAGAATTCCACCTGTGTAAAAGTATAAAATGGAATAAAATCAACAGGTAGTTTACAACAAGATGAATCCCAGCTTAGTCAATTGATTTAATTGAGATCATTCAAGAAAATTGCCTTTCCAGTCTTAGAGCGATTCGATAGTAGACTAATTAAACGGTCTATGGTTTTGAAGCAAAAGACTGCTGTTATATTATTTTGGAATTACACAAATTGGAGTGTGTTTCTACACAGATAGATCTATCTGCATCTTGTTCTGCATCATTACTGTACTTTTTTGGAGTTTTTAGCTTTTGCCATTCCACGCATAAGGAGGAAAGGGAGTCTGCTGTTTGGACTGGAGACCGACATCAAAGTAACTAAAAAAATTGCGTTGATGATACTACCAATTTATCGTGACATTATAAGTTTTGCGGCTTTTGTAGAGACGTTTTTGGTTAGCTGCTTACTTTGTGAAAGATACCTGTTCCAACTCACAGGTCGCCCTGAGCCATACTCGAAGAATGGATACTTAGAAAATTGCAAAAGAACACAACTTGGTTATCAATCGCAAAGACATTGCTTTAGATCTAAAAAACATAAGCTACGAATACGTAAAATTAATGGTCACAAACCCAAAAACCTCTTATTTGGAGGCTAACTGCTTCAGTCTATAGAAACTGAAGATTAAAAATTGTTCGTAGCTTATGATTTTGCCGTCAAGCAATTTGACCTCTACACTTTAATATATAACTAATTTATAATATAATCTAAACCAGGTTTCATTCATAAGCAATTTTTTGACAGCCGTGCTTAGTTTAAGCACGCCAAGGTGTAAAACATAACGTTACACTGGAAAGACGAATGGTGTGCTTAGCGACGAACCTCAACTTTGCATATGGATTCGCGATAGTCAGGAAATGGAGATTGAAATTTTCTATAAACGGCTTTTATTGACTTGTGAATGGAACTGCTTCTGTGAAATTAGATCTCTAATCATAATTCCAGAAACACTATAATGCAGTTCATTGAATCGGTAACATATTTAAACCATGTTCTTAATAATAAACAAAAAATGCATTTTTCCAGCAGTATAGTAGAAGTAGTATTTAACCGGAAAGGGCATTATTTTTCTCTGATACTTGTGAAACATTTACCTACATATTTTGACGTAGCGATGTTCATGATTGTTATACAATTTCAAAGAAATTGCCGTGAAAAGTACGTTTTTTACTGACAAAGACAAGATTGATCGATTATTATCTAATTTTCCCACTATTGCCGCATTGCTTATGTATTTACTAATTCTTTATAGCATTCTGAAATGGATCTAGGAATAAAAGTCGCTTTATTGAACACAGTCTGTATATAAACTTTGTATTTAACACTAACACTAGCTGTTTATTTGCATCGTTTTAATAACTTCTGGCACAGTAGAAGAGAAAAGCTGTTGTATTCCACGTACAATTTATTTATTCAACATATGCGAATATACATACTTGTAAGCGATAATCTGTAATCCATATTCCGGTTTCATTCGCTCATGGCCAAAAGTAAAGAGACAAAGACGAAATAATACAAGGCATAATCGTCTACAGACGACCTCGTTAACGTTAAATGCGGAATTGAGAATCCCGCTTAGCATGCATCTGACGCAGTAAACTCGTGCATGTGGATTAGTTTCAACTATCAAACCCGTCGCAAAATCGGGTAAATAAACGTAAATCGGAGAATTATGGGCATTTTCAATGGGATGATGGTGTGTTCTTTGAATAATTTCCATTATGAGGCCCAGGAATTCTACGAGTTTGCCGTGTAGGAAATGTATTTAATCAATGTTGCGCAGCGTATTGATGAGGATTTATTGGCCGTGAATTTCTAAATAGGAATATCAAATTACATCCAGAGAAAAGATACATTCGGATAATAAACCTATGTAGTTCACCTTTGATTTTGCATTCTACATGTAATCAGTTGATTAGCGAATTTTTTCCTACTATTTTGTAACTAACATGCCACAACGAATAGATTAATTTCTAAAGAATTGAATATTGCCTGTAAATTAATTGAGACTTTTCGTAATCTATCTAATACTTTATATTTTTTTAAGAAAATATATTAAAGAAGTTTACCCTAAATCAGGTTAAAAAAGAAGCTTCTAACTTCATTTGTTTAAGTTAATCTAATCCCGGATAAATTATTTATCGAAGACCATCCACTAATATTTAGCAAATTAAATGTATAACCCTTCTTTAACTTTATATGCACTTCCTTGTCTTTTCTTTAGTTGAACACTAATTGTTTTTTTTTATTTTCAGGTGAGTGTCAAGTTTCGGTTTTAAAATCCTTAGCTAGTTGGTAAGTTATTGCACTTGCATAGTAACACAAACTATTTTCGATACACAACAATTAAATTAAGATACACATATTACATTTTCACACATGGACTAATGAAATTTCATTAATTAATACATAAATCGAATCTTTTATGGTTGAACGTAATTTTCCGATTTTAATTAAAATCTAGCAGGTATTAAAAATTGAAATTACATAAAAGTATTACGTAAATACGTAATTACGTAAATAAACAAAATATGTATAATATAAGAAACCGTTTAACTTTCTTTAAAAGTAAGTTGTTCTCAAACCAAACAGATAATAAAATGGGTCTTAATCTTCTCAACATCACTGTTTCAGTTAGCCTGTTCTGACAATCTAACCACAAGTCAAATAGAATGTGATTTGAATTTGCTTGTATCTAATTCCAAATCACTGGTTTTATACGGCAATAATTAAAAGGTACAGTTTCCATAAGAAAACTGGGAAGTAACAATCAGCGAAAACTTTTGTGAAGATGGTGCTCTATTTTGGGCAGCCATTGTATTACAAGTCATTTCTATAGGTGTGCATTCAGCATTTGGGAACTGGTCTGGTAGGATTGGATATATCGGCAAATAAACGCTGGTATGCACACACTTCCAGAGGAATAACATATCCTCTGATGTCACCACAGGTTGTCACAATATTGCTACCTCCTGGTGATGCTTTGTTCTCGCTATTTTCAATTGATAATTTACAGAAAAAAGTAGAAAGGACTTGGATATATGTATAGTTTTGAAAGGGAGAAGATATAGTACCTACTTTTAGTTTTGCAAATATTTAGTCTTCACTTTTAGGTACATACTTGTGGATCACTTTTTTCAAGCTTCCATTACAGCTCTGTGCATTATTTATCTGCCTTATTAAAGCCATCAGTTTAAGTTTTAAAATATGTAGTACTTATGTAATCTTAATATTTTTTAAATTTTTGCTTCATTCATTCTCCAGGTTTCTCTATTTATCATTATTAATTTATTATCTTCTTATGTTTTGTAGTCATAAACCTTAATACAATGACATCGTTGATTATTATTTGAAGGTTCTGTCACCATTTGTAAATTAGGATGTTATAATAGTCTTTAGAAGTTTTGGAGATATGTTTGTGCCATTTTTTTATTCTCTTTTTAATTCTCCGTTAAACTTTATCGCTAATCTTATTCAGTACTACAGTGTTTGTAGCCTTGTACTAAATATTTAGCAACGTTAGTAGTTCCTATTCACTCATGTTACACATCTAAATCACGTCGAAATTTAAGTTTCCACGATCTACCACGTGTTACCCGAAAATTTAAGTTTAAAGATTTAAGAAACCACATATCCAAACCATGAAAAAGCATATCTATGTATTTGGAATTAATTTTAGTTGAATCATAATTTCATTGGATACAACTAATATTCGTATTCATAAGTATTAATTCCTATTCTTTAGAATGCATATTGCATAAGTTTTCTTCTAAATATGATTACAAATTACCGCAATTCAGAAAAGTATATTTATACTCGTCTTATTATATGAAAACCATGAGAACAATGCCCAAATGCTTAGTTTATTTGGAATAGCTCTGTTGCTTTTTTGTTGCAAATATTCTCGAACTGTATATATGAAACTGATCTATAACTCTAGAAGACTCATTGAATTCACAATGCCTAAATCCAGTGCCAGTCTAATATAGAAACATTGGCCTTTCCAAATTTACATTTTTTCCCCTAATCGAAGTCGTGTCATGAAGACATGAGTACTTAGAACCGCTTGGATGTTTTCTATTTATGTACATATCCACCAGGCGCACTTTCCTATGGATCCAATAAGTCATGATCTGTCCATATGTAGTAAAAAGCCGCATAAATTATACCACAAATTATCTTAATTTATCTTAATTGAATTGGGCCAAAAACTTCAAAACGTTGAAGCAACTTGTTGTGTCTTAATATTATAAACATATTTATGTGAAAATCCTTTCACTCGTCTACTTATAAATATAAAATAAATTTGCCTATAAAATTTCCATTTACATTTCTCACATATTTCTGCAACTTTTTTGAAACAATTACATCGTAGATATGTATGTATATGTATGTATGTATGTACTTAATAAGGTAAATTCAAATTAGCTAATATCTATAATAACGCTGGTATATACGACATTGCTCTACGGCTTTATTACGAATTCACACGTTTAAAGTAATAAATAAATAAAATGCAGTTGTCAAATTCACGAGCAAGTTTCACAAAATAAATCTGCAATTTGTTTCACGGGATTATCCATGCAAATTCTAACTAATTATAACTTCACTAACGCCTAGCAAAACTCGCTAAACAACATCGATGTTCTCATCCTCGGCAAGCAAATGGCTCCCGCGCAAAAAGGGAACTGATATTAATTTCATCAGAAATACGTTATATACATAAATAAGCGAGCGAAGCGCGCGACTGAAACATGCATTTTCAATTCATCACGTTCCGTTGTGTACACACAGGAAAGACGTATTTGGAAGCATCATCTTTCATAACCCAACCGCTCACTTAATATAAAATAATCGCCGTCAAATTTATGTACGGAACAGATGGCTGCGGGCGGTTGCGGTGGTTCTGGCGTGATTGCGCGAGGAACTCTCTGTACGTAGATTTGTTGGAATAAGGAATAGAGTGAGTCGTGTTCGAATGGCGTTGAATCGTTGCCATACGCTAACAGAAGTTCGCCTTCGCAATATAATACTAAGGGAAAGCAAACAGTTAACAACTACGAGCTAGTACGTAACTATTCGAAATTGGGTGTGCTTTGATTTACATACCCGATTATACTATACACCAAATGGCTGCAATATTGACCATATCAATAATTTTTGTAATTATAACACGAAGTGCCATTACACACAGTCGTGCATAACAGCCGTACATTTTAATTAATTACCTGTATTTAGCTACGCAATTTCTTTAGTCTTCTTAGTATTCGAACTACGTTTCCTTAATTCTTCCATAACTAGAGACCGTTTTCTTACCTCTGTGACCACTGAGCCTCTGAATATGTTGTCAGTACAACAACAGAAGCATTCAAAATTTGATGATGTACTGGAAGAACCAGTGAACCATACCCACATTTAATATGAACTAAGCTTTTAAATTTATATTTTCTATCTTTACCAAATACTGGTCAATATGATACTCTTGCAATTATGCGATCTAAAGAGTAATTTTCCAGCCACTGTACAGAATAGCAACCAAATCTACTTAGAGGTAAACGAATCTGCTATTGGTCATCCAAGTACACAGTACATTCTCTACACCTTGGTTGTTTCCTTTTATTCTACCTGCGGATCATGCGGTCTTTCATGATTTTAGCTTATAGTCAAGTCCATATTTCACTAATTCCTTTACTGCTGACACGATAAACTTGTCCATAATCGCTTTGCTGTTTTTGCGGTGTATTGAATTTCAAATAAATATTGAGTAATCATATCGCAACTTTAGCCGCGTGATTATTTCGTGTTAGAAACAAATGTACAAGCTCTTGATAGCTATCCAGGCAAGTGTACTTGCCATTTGCAGAAAACAGCAGGTCAATCAAGATATCTTCACGATTCTGTGGTTCTTTTCTAATTTCTATTCTTTATACAAAAAATAAAAAAACAAGTACCTACCTATTATTATATTTAGGATTTGCTTTGATTTGCGCCATTTTGTGCGATATTTGTATGCCTGTTTTTTATCTATCAATAACATCCTTTTACTGTGCCGCTGGGCTTGTCTAATCCAGGTAAATTCCGGTAACTCCAAAAACCCCAACTTTTACACATGTTTCTACATTATTCGGGTGACAATGACCACTGAAATTTAGGTTGTCGATAAGTACCAATTTTCTGTCACTTTTGCACGTAATTTGGTATAGAGCTTAAGAAAAGTTTTTGGTCATGGTTAATATACCGTCGGCATTTTATACCAGAAGTAGTTCCTATTTAATAAAATTCCATTATTTTAAAAACATAATACTCGTAAGTGTAAAAGGCGATCTTTAGACTTTCTTTCCGAAATGAAAAACATGCGTTTTCGGAAATTTTCGTCAATGGGGCATCAGTAGAAGTATTCGTACTCCTGCCAGAATCTAGATTGCTTGTCTCAGCTTCAAAAGATTTGAAACATATTCCTCCGTTCTCTAGTGTTTTAGTCGCTAACTACAAAGTATAATTCTGTAGAAAAGGCGGCAAGATCCCAAGATTTTATCATAGGTGTATATTTTTTATGCACCTCTAGTTATTTATGTTGAGGATGTTATTGCGTTCAGCCTCCATTTTATGTATATACAGGAGAATTGACTGCACAATGCCATAATACAGATTGATAGGTTCAAATGTATGAAAAGAAAAGAAAACAAATCATCATAGAGGAAGCAATCTTCCGACGCATAAAAGGAAATATGCATACGATCGATGTGACTACAAAAAAATGTTGTACCGCTTCAGTGAACTACCTAACACTATTTCCAAATACACTAAAAGGACTTCACACCTAAACATAAATTATCCACAAAAAGCTATCCACACATTGAGAGGTACAGCTGCAGTCTCTTCCAAGCTCTATTGTATGAAATCGTCGTGTTGCCGACGTTAGCAACTAGAAGGACCTATTGGATATGGCGCATATTATGAATAAAAGACGCTGAAATAGAGTGAAAACCAGATGTGAATACTGGAATACGTTTTCCAACCGCCTATCGTTAAGCATATGGTGTCCAAAATAATGAACGTTTTAGAATACATACATACATATAACTACAGCCATGGAAAAATGTATGGAGCACCTATTAAATTAAAACGAAATAGCTTTAAAATACTGCAATGAATTCCATTAAATTGTTTGAAATATAATTCTTTTAACTCATTGAATGTGCAGAGCAACTTCTCTATAAATAAAACCTATCATCATAATCATAAAACGTTCTTTGCCACACCGCGAAAAAGACTACAGAGTGGTTCACAAGTAATGATCTTTCCCTGCTTTCGTGGCCTTCTCAGTCTCCAGACTTATCCCCGATAGAAAATTTATGAAAAGTGCATGTTGCAACTTTGACGAAGCCAGAACGTTCCTCGCTGCTGTTCATTCTGCCAAAAAGTTTTTACATACTTTTGCTGTGTGATGTGAATCTGCATGTCGCCCGTTGTTTTCCCCAAATTGATCGTTTTTATGTCACCAGCCAAGTCACTTCAACCCATCACATTTTCTAGTCAAATTTTTACAAAATGCGCTAAACAAGTTGGGATCTTGTATTGTTCTTGTAATTGTGAATCTATACCTTTGATAGCAGTTGTTGCACGTGAATCACTGAACTGCTCCGTTCATATTTCCCTTCCCAATACTGATTTTTTGGTGAATAATATGCACGTTTTTTTGCTGTGCTGTAACATTGTGTTTATGAACAATTTAGTCCACTAATTTTGACCGCCAAAATAGTAGTCAATTACCTGTTGTAGTACAGCTTATATTTATGTTTTAGAAACGTAGTGAACGTTTTTTGTTAATTATTATCGTATTATTATGTATTGACGCCTGTGTATAGAAACAAAAGAATTTTAAGAACAGAAAAGAATTCTTTGTTTTGAAAACAATAATAGGTTCTTGTTAATGATTTACTGTTTAACTCTTCTTCTAAAACTCGTATATCTACATTAACCCGTTCTATAAAGTTCTTTCATTAATGAAGAATCTTAAACACTTATAATTAATGAAATAAAACATGATTCCGCCCAGATCACTGATCGTACCGCAAAGAGAGCACTTAAGCACAGGTAAATGTGCGTACTGAATGTTCATAATAAATGCGAACCTTCGTTATGAAACCGTGTTCGCAGAACCCACCTTTAAAGTATTAGTCGAAACGCAATAAACTTCTAAATAGTCCATTTTCGCAGCGTTCAACCTTAACGTTTCCAACGTTATCACCGCACACATGTAATAAATTTTTAATTCAATAATCGTTTCTCATGCTATACGCAGTTAATTCCACATTTATAACGCTTTCATCAATCCATAAAACGCGCTCGATTTACATACGCCTACTTTCTTCTTGCGTGCGACGTTAGGTCGTCGGGTCATAGAAACTCGGCTGGTAGTCGCCAATCAGACACTTTTCTGTCAACCGATCAAATTTTCCCAAATAATCCACTGATTCCCCGTCGAAGATACACTAAAACTATGTTAGCGGCGTAATGGCTTTCTTTTCTCCTCTATCGCTTAGCGATAATCCGGCGTGAAGTCGATAGGACACGAAGACAAATATTAATGTAGCTATTGCGGACGCAAATCGAAGATATTAATTTAATATGATACCGGTCGATGTTTGTATAATAAGCTGTATCGTTCTAACAAGCCATGAATATCATTACCGGTCCGGCCTGTTCGCTCCTCGTTCGCCTGTGTTCTTCGTTAGTTTATCTTGCTCTATTCCTCGTTCTGCATTTGTCTTTCTCATAATGTGAACTTCTTCGCAGACGAGAGATTCGTGATTTTAAAGTTTCAGCTGTTTGCATTTGGGATCTGGTAGGCATTGATGTGAAGTAACGATGAAAAATACTTGCGCTTGTATGAATTGAAACGTACACACCGTAATAGTCGTTTATGCTTTAATAAAATATCTATTTATGCTTTAATGAGGTATTGCTTGAAGCGGTTGCAATAATACTTCCACAGTATTCGTACTTTTATATTCAAAAAGTGATACATTACTCAGCTTACCGCATAGTTGCATAATTTGTTGATGTGATTGTGCACCAAAACAATTTCATCACATCGTAAGTGGCAATACTACTTCGGAGAATACGCGAAAAAATAAGTCACAATTATAAATTCAAATAATTGTTACAATTATGCCAAAAACAATCTCGTTACACATAACTTGCGACTGGCTTGACTAAACGCAGCTTACGTAATTACCAAATTTAAGAAAAGATTAGAAGCAAGAGGGTTGAAAGCACGTATAAGTCTGATGCGAATTGAACAAGTAACACTGCTAGTAGGGAAAACATTTTTTTTTATGAAGATCTACACAAAGTAACATGACAAAACATGATAAAATATAGACACTTCAACTTCATTGCTATCGTTCCGAAGCTATTTGTCTACACCGAAGTGTTGTGTCTATGGCCTTTTTCCTCTTATGACAGCCCATTGGGCAAAAAAAACGTTTTGCGAGATTTTCTGCAAATGAATAGTCAAGCGGAGTAACAGAGGTGCTCAATTTGGAATTCCTATGACGCTCCATCAGCATTTGTTAGGGCCTTTGTCATTCTGACCCTCGGTAGAGGTTTTTGATGTTCTCCAGTCTGACAATTACATATTTCAAAATTTTGCCAGGTAAATAGTTACTCGTAGGCTACCTCGCAGTTGCTGGTTCCGCACAAAATCTTGGCATTGTGATTATCAGCCGAAGAATACAACCGTCATGAGTTTTTAAACGGTTGTCGCTGGACTACAACAGGAACCCGTATGTATTGGTGAATCTTAGAATGGAGTACACAAGAGCTTTTATTTTTAACGAAATAATGCTCCTGTGATACAGCAATGGATGTGAAATAGATCTGGACGTATTAAATGTGTTTATGCTTTTTGAACACAGTTCTTTAGTTTCATGCGAGCTTTAACTCTTCATTGTAGGGGCTAGTGCACCTATTTACTAGAACGGCGTTAGCAGGCTCGTACCGTGGTATGTTCTTTCTGAATTTGATTCTCTGTATGTGTGTGTAGGCGTAGCATGGCCAGCTGATCCGCTCTGTAATGGCGAAAGCAGTGCTAAATCTTAATATTTTGAATGTAAAACAAGCAAAGTGCATATTTCTACAATGCTTTTAGTCATGATGTCATGCCATTAAAAAAGTACTGGCCAGGGTATATAAAGGCCGCGTTTTGCTGTTAGATTCCACTCACTTACTTGCCAACTCTCTTCCCTTTCCTTCCTGACTGCCGGAGCCGATTTAGTTGGCCAGCACATCCTGACCGTTGGGTGAGCCGAAATCTTGTTGGCCAAATATAATCCCGAATATTCTGAAGAGTGGGCCGATCCAGTTGGCCTCTTCAGAATCACCACCGTCCGTTCGCAGAGTGGGCTGAGATTTCGTTGGCCTCTGCGGAACCACCACCGTTCCAGACGCAGAGTGGGCCGATCTCGTTGGCCTCTGTGTTTCCCTCCGGTGAGGTGTCCAGTTTGTTGACCCTCACAACTCACCATTGTCCCGTATATGACGATCAACATAATTAATATTTAACAGGTTAATTTTCAACTATCGTAGGAAGTTACCTGGTTACCTGGCTCGTACCTTACGTATGTAAGCATTGCTTGTGCATTTTTTTTATTGTATATAAACTTATCGTAGCTTTTTCTGTACATATATGTATATATGTAATTATTGCTTCCAGTATTCCGTTTTGCAAACCGCCTGTTTTATTATTTGTGCATTTTGTAAGTATTTCGTTTATCTTCTATCACCTGTGTACGAACAAGAATTTGTTATTTTTTTCTTTTGAACGTTGTCAATAAATGTATATATATATTTGAGCCCTACCTGTTTCTTTTCTTCATGCTACCTCGATGTTAAAATTCGTTGATTTGCAAACAGGAGCAATCTGTGTTTATTAGATAATTAATCTTCCGTGCTTCAATTACAACGTGCTATCAAATGACAGACTCATCGCAGTACGCCATCAAGCGAGCCCCATCGCAATTTAGTTAGAGTCGGACGCGATACACCGTGGTTAGAGATCTTCCCGTTTGTTCAGTACTGTAACTGTTATTTGGTGTTTTCATTTAATTATCTAAAACTCCGGAATCCCGGAAGTACCGTTGCAGTCTCTACAAACAGTATATATTGCTCTTTTTTAGAACCCATGAAGATATCCGTGCCACAGAAACTTAGCAAAGATTTCTCTGGGATGCTCGCCGTCGCTGAGGAGATAATCGAAAGATTTATTATAACGAGCCCAAAAGGTGTCATTGCTAAGATACACCTACATAAAGCAACAATATCATATTTGCGTTTATAGGTACTGCCCTTTCTTGGTTTTGGCATGCCTACCACGATAGAGAGTTTTTAACCAATCAGGAAGTAACTACACACTAAGCTGAAGGTTCGCATTCACAGCTTTTCAAATTTCCCCGAAGCTTGACGCGTTGCCTTCCTTGAAAGACTTTGGAATTTCTTTCGACTTGGGTTTTACGTTCTTAATCGAGTCTTAGTCTGGTATGATTTCATAGACAAATTATAGGAAGTAGAAAATGCACCAGCATGATTCGTCCTTAGGGTTAGAAATATTAAGAAAGAGCACAATACAGTATCTTTCAACCTTAATATGTAGTACATTTAAAACTTTTATATTGAAAGATAGACTAGTAAATCAAGATACTACATGCAAAGCAGCCATCACAATTCTGGTAGGTAACTGAAAAGTATATTTTTTCACGACCATAAAATAAAGGCAGTGGTTTTCGTTCCAACGTAGTACTACTGACGTGAAAAGGGTTTCGCACTTTATTGTACTTTAATAAACCATAATGGAAATGTAATCTTTAGACAATGCTTTGTGACTGTATAGTTACCAAATTCTGTGTGTATACCGGCAAACTTAGGGTTACAACTACTAAGTTGGTCTTATAAATTATCGGAAACAAAATAAATCATTTTGCAGCCAAAGAATCGCTATTATGATGCAAGTTATATTATTAAATCTGAGAACCAGTATAACTTTACTAAATAATTTTCTAGTATGCCTGCATTATAACGTAGATAAGAACATATTAGCATTTATTCGGCAGATTCATTATTATAATAAAGTGTATTATTAATGGCACGTTTAGATAGCATTAAAGGTATGCTAAATTAAATTTGCACTTACATATATTCAAATATATGCAGGTAGTTCTTAAATTTAAAACTTTTTCGATACGTATCTGTACATACAAATAAGAACTGAAGGAGATTACAATAACACACCCATTTGTAGAAAATGCAGATAAATGTAAGTTTATAAACTTGTTTGGGAGTCTGTAGGCTTGATATGCTAGTACTATTAGAATTCCACAGAGACATTATATATGTATACACATACATATCTATAATGTACATACACTGTTCGTATTAATCGTGAATTCGTATTGATGAATGAAATGGTTAAATAATTTGATATTTCCTTTTAGGCGAGGTGTCTATATTAGTGCTACTTTCAGCCTTCATATTACTGTAGCTCTTTATGGACTATAATAAGTATGTAATTGCTGGGTATTATCAGCAAATGTACCAACGTCTACATTATCGCGACAGACGGTGAGGCTCAGAATTAACTATCATGAT
This sequence comes from Popillia japonica, assembly GCA_004785975.1. Classification (NCBI taxonomy): domain Eukaryota; kingdom Metazoa; phylum Arthropoda; class Insecta; order Coleoptera; family Scarabaeidae; genus Popillia; species Popillia japonica. The sequence continues at coordinate 15,280 of SMLS01076852.1, forward strand.
TGGTTTAATGTAGTATTTAATACGAAGATTGTATTTGTGTGTACTTGAAAATCAATTTAAATTTAAAGGTAAATGTATTTGATAATTACATTAAATGATTGTCATCTGCATCATTTAACAACAAAAATACTTCTAATTATCGTGTAATCGTGAATGTAATTAACTTATGGGAAGTAGTTCAGTTCGTTATATTTTCTAATTTCTAGTATTTGTTCGTCGCCCTGGATGTAATCAAAATTTGATGAAGCACAGAATTAACCAGGCGGGACGTAATAACTTTTAACATTAACGTAGTTTTTATATGTTACACGCATTGAGACTTCTATCTATTTTTCTTTGAATTTGAATTGCCGAGAATCTTTTCGTCTTCAAGTCCCTGTTTCGATAGATAGCTTACTTTCTTTAGGACTGAATTTGGGTTCGTCTTCTCATGCAACTTTATTATAAATATTTTGTGAATCATCTTCGGAAAATTGGAGACCACTGATGGATTACTACCTAGCATTAATCCATATGCATGCTTGCGATTATATTAGCAGCAACTAAACAACTACGGAGTGCATTTTCGGGCCACCACTTGAGAACGGTTACACTGAACCCGGCACTACCCCATCCACTGAACCTCATTTGATCTAGATCATATGCAAATAACCGTGCTACAAACGTTAATAGCTACAGTTCTTATGCCAGCAGCAAAATAAGCGGCACTCCTAACATGTTTTACCACTAAGTAATCTTGGCGTTTGCTTTGCTGTCGTAATAATGAATTTGTATCTGATAAGAGTTGTTGCTGATGGTCGTCCACTGTGTCCTCCATTATTGAACTGCTCTAATTATGTTTTCTTTCACTGCAATTCTATACATTTTTCGTAAAGAACTGTAACATATGAGGAAAAATTATTTAGATAAAAGGAAATTGACAGAAACAGAATTTTGAACGTACCCTATGTGTGAACTGGTATTTTAAAAACAATTTTCTTCAAATGTGGTAAAGCGAACTCATTGAGGATAGTCAAATCTAGTAATCTTGGCGGTTATTCAGGTTCAGAACGTAAACTGATCAGACGATCGCCCAAAAGATTGTCGTCAATAAACTATAGATTCGTATGAGAATTGGTACCGTCTCATTGAAAATATCAATGTTGCAGCTCGCCTTCGTGAAGGGTTCTAAGGTATTGTCTTGACACCTTCGGGCATTGATGGGATCTTCAAAGATTATGGGTATCAATCGCTTGCAATAAACACCAATCCACACCCAAACTTTTGTAAAAATGCTAAATGTTGGGTGAACCACTGAAAATATAACATGCGCCTGTTAGGATCGGGCGGTAATAATCCTTGATACAACTGCATCTTATAAAGTAATAAAACAATGTCAGTCCTTAAAATTGTTCTGTATGTATAAGTTATACGGAAACTGGTAGGACTCTTTATGAATTATTGGCCTACCACTAGCGCTCTTATGAGTTACAGTTCCTATTTTTTCTGAACAATCGCCCACAATTCTAGACCACATTGAAGCAGTCCAAAATCATAAAATTAGGAAACAGTCGTCGAAAATCAACCATGCAAGCTACAGTACTGTATGACCATTTCCCAATTTTAAATGATGGCTTATGTAAAATGCCGTGTGGAGTAAAGTTTTAATTCGACTGATACTTAATTAACATTAACAGAAAATTGAACCTATCAAAGACAGTTTATCGCACTCTGATTGTATGAATAGCAAGAAGGACCCTAAAGACAAATCTCTTACCATGATAGATAATTGAACCAGAGTGTGATGCTTTTAACATACCTACGGTGATTAATGTACATATGTATATGTATGTACCATCAACCAAAAAACAATATAGCTTGTTTGAATTCTTAGCATATAACAGTAGTTGAGAAATTTGGACCAGATTATGAAACATAAATTACGTCGAATGTAGAAAAAATGTAACATTTATATCAAAATTCATAACGCCCATACGATATACGTTTCATTTATCTCATATACATACATATGTGCATACACTAGACATCATATACCGATATATTACTAGTTGCAACTCATCGGTACTAGCTCCACAAACAAACAGTCACGTTCCGGTCTGTAAAATGAACCAAGTTATAATTAACATAGATTTGATATATTCGCGCTTAAACTGTCGGAACCTATGTTTTATCACCCTCCTAACGCTGCGTCTCGTCGCATGTTTATGGCGCTTTCGAATAATTCTCGTCATTTTATTAATAATTAATAGCAGACACTTCGAACACGTTAATTGTATCAGCGACCGTAATCGGCGGGGTTCCACATCATATTTGTGCGTTGGCTGACAACAATCAATCATCCTATATTATTAACATCGGTTTGCAGGAAATATCGACGGTGTATTGCATGCCGCTTTAATCCCCGTATTTACGGTAGAGGTTTGATACGGTAATTTGAATTATAGTACGAAATATCTATCAATATTAAATTAGAAATATACCGTCTAATTCGTGAATCATTTATGATGTGAACATGGGACTTATTTATGCTCTCATTCGTTGTTAAATCGAAAGCACGTTACTGGAATAAATTATGTGTACGGAACATTCTAATTTGAAACGATCTAGAAAGAATGAATCGTAATATTGGTAAAATATAGTCAAACAAACCACTTTACACAGCATCTAATATTTCTTTTGATATTTGTAGATAGATCTTTGTTTCACCATCATCGAGTCTACGGAACCGTCTTCTAAGCCTATCTGACTTTCGCTACCATTTTCTAGCATTTTTGTTCCAAGCAGTTCTTTGGCGTTTCCGGACTTCACTCCTTGCGTCCTCCTGGTAAGAAGTTCCTTCGCTATTCTTCCGTTATCTATTTTAACCACGTGTTCTGCCTACTGTAATCGTTGAAACCTTACATACTCTGACAAGCACAGCTTTTTCTAGTAATTATGTATGCTCGATCTCACTCACCAGGTATGATTTTCTTTAATTAGCCACAACATCCTTCTAAGAATTACGAATATATCCAATTTGCGGGTTACACTCTACATTGGCACCCAAACCTGGCTTGCGTGGCTCACTATCAGTCTTATAAATGGTCTTATAAATGCGTATCCTATCCAGCCTTTGAAAATATCCGCCAAATATGCTTCATTACCTAACACAGTTCTTCTTATTATCCTTCCATCTTCCTTACCATCTCTAGATGTTGCTGCGTCTAGATACACAAACTGATTCACCGTTTCGTGCCTGCCGTTTGTTCTGTGCTTATATCCAGTTCTACAGACTTGGAGATCTTTTCAAGCTGTTCATATACTGTAATTCTTTCTCTCGTAGTTCTGCTTAGGATGTGGTTTGCGTACGCTGCCAACTTCGTTGGTTTGCTAGGCAGAAGATTCGATTCCTCTTTCGCACATATGTATGTACACTCTCTTTCTAAAGTAATGTCTCCTCCAGCCAATGGGTTCATATCAATAACGCTTTCCAATGGACGTACTCTAACCGTCGGGCGACCTCGGTTATAGCAATGCTGGGTACCGAGGTCGCTCGACGGCTAGAGTACGTCCATTGGAAGACGTTGTTGGAAGACGATGTTGGGGCAAGTACGTCCGCCTGCTTTAGACCGTGGGTGATGCTAAACGTATCCGTTAGCTGGTTCTGAACCTTAAACATAAGCTACTGTCCTCACCGACGGTGGCCTTCTCTTCTTCCCATATCTTTCTTATGAGGATATGCATAGTTTCCGCCGAACGACTTCTTCCCTTGCTCTACTTGTTCATCAATTCTCTCCTCCGTGTGTACATCAGCATTCAGGAGATTCTGGATATGCTCCTTTCAGATATTCTTAATTCCCTCCGGCTTCATGATTGTATTCCCATATTGGTCTCGACACAGGCTGGTATACGGATTGTAGCGCCATAATCTGCAAAAAATTGTGAGAACTTATCATTCACGTCGATCTCGTTCATTTAAACATGCAGGTCAAGAAAAAAAGTGATGCCATTGTGCTACTTCTATGATTCTGCTTTGGTAAATACATATTTTGATTGGTTGATTCTAGAAAATTAAGATATAAAACATTTAAAAGTGGCCAGACGGCAGTTAATGTTCTACAGAGTAATTAAGTGGCATTAGAATGAATTATACTACCACGAAGAAACGCGCTCTTAGACTGACTAATCAAGTTGGATGGATATCATTCTTTTAGTGCAACTGATCACTAACTACCAAGGTGTAATATTGTGCCATCACCCACAAAAACGAAAACGCGAAAGACCAGCTGGTACCTTATATTTTGATAACATGGCAAAACCACGTGGCTTGCTTAATTTCATAAGTTTTAAGCGTCCCCAAAATACTCTAAAATAATAGGAAACAAAATTTAGTTATGGTAATAACGTAATTGAGCAGTCTATACACATCAATACGTCAGTTTGGGCAGCAATAACCTCCAAAAATCTTAGATGGCAAATAATATCGTAGAAGCACAAATTATGTGATGCACTGCTAACTCGAACAGGTGGTTGCAATCGTTTGGTATCTTCACAAAGAGGCGACTACTATATGATTTAAATCGAAACCAAATAGCTATGCTACCAAGACAACAAAGCTAGTCTTGGTGGTACCTACATTAAAAGAAGTGCAGCTGGACTTCTTCATTGAAGTGAGGTATTTTTGTGACTTCGTAGACCACAAACTGATTTAGAACATTCACTTCTTAAAGATTTGTAAACCACAAAAAATACAGTGCAGTAGTGGACGGCTAATTCTGATTCTGCTGTGCTCAGGAAGGTGTAGTCCATCAACCATCAACTTGTAACAAAATACAGCTTTCTAATTATACTTCTCCATGCACTACCGGAGATAAGAAAGATAACAAACTTCGGTCATATAACACCCAGTTTTGACTTCAATGATATAACTAAACTCTAAAACATGACATAGAAACCTACCTTCAGTTTAGCCTAAATTTAGTTGTAAACTAGTGTTTCGTTGTGGAAAACCTTTGCAATAACTTGCCCAAAATTTTGTATATAATACTTTTAGACTTGATATAGTGTAGTATGACAAATAGTGTTGTTCATTTAATCTGGAATTAATGTTACTAAGTATTATTTACATGTAGTTATACACCAATTACCAATTTGACATTCGTTTCCTATGCTGTAAACCAGCGCATCTATATCTATGTAACGATAGAAGCAATAATTCATCCCAATAATTGGCACCAATAACTGACTTAATAATATTACCCTTCCGTTTTTATCTAGTAGCATAAATCTTCTTTTCATAAATCATCCGCTGTACCAACGGCTGGACGACCCCACGCTAAGTTCATTGAGGAAAAGGAACTCAACGACTGTAGCAACCGACAACTGAAATAACAACAGTAATTATTAGACGAGAAGGCTTCGTGTGAAAGTTACCAGGGAAAGGTCAGAAGAGTCGGAAGCCTAAATGCACGATAATATCCAGTAATTGATTTCTTCGCGGCCAAAGGCATGCGTTCTATCGAGGGGTAATTAAATTTAATGGAGGGACTATCGATGTTGTACATCTTTAGACGGATAAGAGGTGGTGTTTTACACACGCTCTCTGAATAATTTTATTTCCAGTCTTTGAAAGATTTAGCTTTCACGTTCGTTTGATTAGTAGCAATTAGTTAACTTAATTTATTGAAATAGCACGTTGAACTCGATCAATACTTAACTTTGTTAAGGAGCTTTGTTTAATTCTTTTTTTTTAATCCATTGTTCGAGGAAGTATTACAATACACGAGGAAATTTGGTTTTAAGAAGGCAAATTGAAAACGTTGCTTTTGTTAACAAGTCAATTTCTGCTGTTTAACTATTCAGAGATATACTTTTACTCAAATTTCAGAAATTTATGACAAACGATTAAACATTGACGCACATATGTTTACTTATCCACATAAACGCCTAGATAAATGGTAAACATGTAAACTGAACATGCTAAAAGTACTAAATAGAAATAAAAGTTTAAACAAACAGAAAGTAAAGTTTATATAAGCAACCACTTTAATTTCATGTCACGTCAGTAGTTGATAGTGACATTGAAGGCTTCCGTTAAAATTTGTCGCTATGTTGTACCCTACATAAATTAATTTATGCCTCGAGCTCCATCGAGTCTTAGGTTTGCAGAGCAAGCCGCTTTTTGAAAGTTTTTAGACTTACCACTGACCGATATTTTTTACTAAATTATATAAAAATATATGTAAATATATTTACAGACCTAGATAAGCTTGAATTGCCATAACTTTAGCTCATGATGGGAAAAATGTGAATTCAAGAAAGTTTAACCTGCTTAGGAAACATTAATTCCTCTGAGGAAGCTTTATATGAAAATAATAATAATAACAAAACAACGTTTTTTGTATCTGCATATTTGTTCATCTCTCTTACGTACACAAGAATAGGTGAAATTTTAGGGCGCCAGTAGTGAATCTTGCTATCAAAAATTACCACTATACTTTCTTGAATTTTGGTATGTCAGTTTATAAAACAGTTGGTCGTGAACTTCTTTTTTTTATTTTTAACCTTAGAAACAATTTTTCACAGAAAAAGCTTCTTTAAAAAATGTTGAGCCTTAATATGAATCAGTATATGTTTTCTGCAGAATCTGTCTTGGACACAGTCGTAACCAGAAAACTTTTTGTAAATATAGCTAAAGATTGGAACCTATATGAGAATTTGAATAGTATAGCATATATAATTTTAGATAATTCTTTCATAGTTTTCACAATAAACGTTCAACTTCTACTAACCTGATCTGTCTTCCAAGATTCCTTATTAACTGATATGCATATTTAATAAAAATCATATTTCTGCTTAATTATAAATGTTATCTTAATTAGAATATATTCGCATAAATTTTTGCGATTAAACTTTTGCACTGAAATTATTAGATGCACTACTTCCATGTCTAAAAAATGGGCTCTAAACGATATCTATATAGCACAGATTTAGATGCCAAATTTTGGCTTACATATCTAATAAATTTTGGTCTTTTATATAAATTACATACAGAGTACAATTTTTCCAAATATCTGGTGTTATTGATAATATAACTTCATGGAGACACACTTATTCTTGTTTTTATAACTGTGGAAACTGTATTTTTGTGGTGAATGAGTTGCTTTAATGAAGTCCAAATAAGTTCTATGGAATTGAAGATGATAATATGAAGATAAACATAGTAGAGTTGCGACCTTTTTCAGGTACAAGATTATTAAGAAAATATTGGGAAAACGTTTCCGAATCTAAGACTTGCTGTTGTTTCTCTGGATAATCTTCTCCGAAACAAAGGTCATGTTTGGACCTTGGGTTCGAACCGTAGCTTCTTGATGAATCTTCTGGAAATGTTCTCCAACGCCACACTAACACTAAAATTATAAACACTGCTATTTTTAATAGTTGAACTACATATGTCGTTCTACTACGAAAATGGGAACTTAGTTGCCGAAATACGTATCTAATCCTTCTAGTGTTAGTGTAGTGTCGGAGAACATTCTCGAGAAAATAAAAAAGTCATGTTTCTCTCAAAATTTTGATAAATCCTTAACGCATTATGTATTTTAAGCACTTGTGGTTAGTGGTAATTGCATTATTCATAAAAATGGACCAACCACTGTTGGTGTAAGGTAGTAAATTATTCTCTTCTGTCTTCAAGCGGAAATATAAACCGAATACATACCCAATCTATCATCCCAACTTTTCTTTCTAACATAATAGCTGTCGTAACATGTTTCGTCCCAGCAGACGAAACGTTTCTCTTCTCCGTCTTCCTTTGTTTACGTCAGTTATTCATCACTTTTTGTTAGTAGATGGAACCACTGCGACTTCATAATTGTTAGTCGCTTATTAACTATACCAAATACAAAACCGTTTCTCTTCAGAACAGCATAGCAACAACGTAGTTATACAACAGTGAACTTTAAGGTTTTTTTTATCTGTGGTTGGTGCAATATTAGGATCATGAATTCCGAAATTATTCTTTACACTATATCACTGAAGCCTGTGAGGGTGTAATTTGGTATAACTCCAGTGCATCCTAAGTAAAGCCAAACTACATACATACATGAAATCTGGTTTATTTATGTATAATATTACTTTAAGGACATGAGTCTTTCGAACTTCATTCGTAGTATTTAGTGTATTTTCTGGTTATTAATGTTATTTTCTCGGATACATTACCACTCTGCTTCCATAAGTAAATATTGGATGTAAATTGTATAGATTGGAAGTCGTAATGACTCATTCTAAAGCTTATACCATTATCGCGTGCACATACATATACACGTCTACCTGTAAAGATAAACACTCCCGTGGATAGAATCTTCTTTACTACCTCTTTTCTCTAATCATGCGTTTCATGCATATTTAAGATGTAGCAGTGGTTCAACACAGCTCTATCTGTTAGTGTTATTGTTATGTTTGTGCTCATGTTTGTCGTAAGTGTTGTGCGGCGATAACGAACCGTCCACAACAATCATTCATTTGCCGGTGGCCGCTAATGGGCCCCGACAATGGCTTCGTTCGAGTGCTTGTTGGCACCGTAGGGGAATCGGTTTTCAGAATTGTTGTGTTGATTTTGGTCATTGTGCTACCAGCCCTGCCAAGTAGGCGCGCTAAGTATTTGTTCGGATCTTGCGCCACCGTAATAATTGGTTACAAATTATCTGTTGACGCTTGCCTCAGTACATTATTTAAGTAATATTACGCGGCTGTCCTTCTGTTGATGTGTAGTAGATTTATTTATTTTTACGTAATTTTAACGTATGTGGCTAACAGGTACACTTTCGTGACAGATATGTGTGCATGAAATTATATAAGTGTTATTTAAAGTGGAATACACTTGTTTTACGAAGTGATTGAGATAGTTTTGATATACATATGTTTTACGAAGTGTTTCTTTGTTAGGTACCAACAATAGGTAAATCCTTAACGAAAAGTTCAATAGCTGCTATATCTTGCCTTAATACATGGCGTCTATACAAAAAATTACTTAAATAATTAACCTTTCCAATTAGCCGCGTGTCAGCTATTTACAAGCAATACAAAAGAAGTAATGGAAATCTAAGAGCTGTGAGAAAACTAAAATTACAGAATCGAGAGCTAGTTAAAGTACATTTGCAGACGTACATATTTGAATAATTGCAAAGACAACATTAGTAATAATAGTTCAAATTGTAATCTTCAAACAATAAGCTCTGAATTATGAATGAAATGTTACATATTACCCAGTATGTACTACTAGTAATTGGTCTTCAATTAATCATACCGAATACCCCAGCAGTTCGTGACGATTGTGTAGATATGTAAAGCTTACTACGTAATACTTACATGCTGCTATTCATGTAAACGTTTGAATCGGTAACTTTGTTTTGATTCCATTGAACTATAACAAAGTTAAATTAATTGTATTTACAAACAATTGTATATATCGTTTTTACCTTTTCTTTTGTATTTTTTGATCTACAAACTGTACCGTTGTAACGGTGCTGCTTGTTATTGACCATCAATTAAATAAGCTGTCTAGTTAATAAGAGATTCAGGACATTGATTGAGTCTTTGATATAATTAGATTATTATGTAACAATGTGTTCAAGAGTATAAATAAGTAGAAGATGAAAAACTTCTTTCACCAGTTCAACTACATAAAAATTAACTGTTGTTTATCTGATATTTCCTTTCCGCAGTAATAATTACATTTGAAAGACAGTAACGGAGTACTGGTAACTAATATGGTCTTAACGCTATTAACTCCAAATAATCTTAGGCAGATGAAAAGGCCTGTCTTTGAAGGAAGTTCTTTATTAAAATGTCAAATTTTTGTTCATGGATTCGGCAGCTGTTAAGAAACAGTAGAAATAAAGAAAAATACAAAATAGAATAAAACTAAGACTACTTACTGTACTGTGATAAATAAAGTAGGTACATTTTAGAATAGCTAAAACACAGGTGTAAAATTTCTATTCAAAACCAACTTTAATGCAAATGAAAACGTCATGTGGAGGTTTTGCCGGAGAAACCAAAAACCAAATTCAAATAACATCCAAAAAACAGATCTGTGTAAATTTAAACAAACACACTAAAGTACAGTCAGATGCAAAAAGAAAAGATGGCAACGATAAATACAGTAAAATATCAAAAGATTGAAGCAATAATCAAATTAATTTTGTACTTCAAAGGGTAGTTGGACATAAGGTGAAGGAATCTTCCAGAGCTAGTGGATTTACAGTATCAATCAAGTTTGACCATGTTATTATGATGTCTTGTCACTCTCTTATCACTCCTTATTTCTATCGTTTTTTAAGAGTTGTCTTAACAAAGTTCGAATCCACGAAGACAATTCCAACATTTTAATAAGGAACTTCCTTCAAAAACAGGCCTCCTCATCTGTCTAAGATTATTTGGAGTAACTAGCGTTAACACTATATTAGTACTAATTACAACATTGTATCGAAGTAATGCTGATATTCAATGCGAAATAGTAGTTGAGATTATTCTAAATCTAACTTGATATGAAAATCAAATTAGTCTAACCCAATTTCCTTTACTCAACCAGAATCTTCTTACCATGCCAATAGATAATGACTTACTGAACATGCCACTGTAAATATTACTTCGACAGTAAAGAGATTTATGAATATGATTTATGAACTTGAACCGAAGCATATAACGGAGGCATTAAATACGAATGTATTGACAATATAAGTCACATTAGTTGAAATAAGAGTATGATAAACGTTTCTGCAAAATAAAAGCTCAAATTCTAGAACGCCCAGACGTACACTCGACTGAAAGAAGTTGTAGAACGATTTACATAGCGATTATATGTAAATCGTTCTACAACTTCTTTCAGTCGAGTGTACGAGCAATAGTGAAAGGATTACTCTGTATTCGTTTTGAAGATGAACTTTCCGTCGATGAAGTGGAAGCATCATGATTCTTGCGGTGTGTTAAAGGCCTAATCTGCAGCAAAAGTTCTTGCTCCAGAGTATTCAAGATACTAGAGAAATAATGACAATGGACAATAAAGAATGGTCAAACAAGCACATGTAGCGAATAGATGCTAGAATCTATAAACCGCTGGTTTGCAGACCGAAATGAATAGTTTCGAAAAAGTGTTGACTATTGCAGAATTGCTGTATTAAGTATATTCATTTAAGAGGAGGCTATGTTGAATAGCAAACTCTTCTGAATTACGACTTTTAATTGTTCCCACAGTAGGCTAAAAATATGTACATCATTATTCCCTCCTGTATATGTACACTCATGGTAAGTAGAGATTGGACAATTTCCATATAACAACGTATTGAAAGTGTCCAATCTCTACTTACCATGAGTGAACATAGATGCTAAAATTTACAAACGATGCTAATATACTATCGTGTCATATGCACTACACTCCACACTTTACATTGTTACAGCACAATATTATATTGTTGGTACAGAGCAATCATTACGATATGCTCCCATTGTTCTGCAACGTACGTACTTTGCGTCAGGTTGGCCGAAAAGCTGTATTTGAAAGCATCAGCATTACTTTATTGGTTGCTTGATTTTTTTTGGATTAAGCTATGTCGACTTGGGTACGACAGTGTTCGTATATACCAAATTCTTGAGCTCTTAGGAGACGTGCAGCTTGAGGCAATGCTTACACCCTTCAGATCTAGTTCTGTCAGACGTCTCCTAATAGTACGTGCAGCAACAGCGATATTACACCACTGTAGCAAACCAGCTGTAAGGTGTTTTCAGGTTCTCTTTCCATTTCGCAGGCACATTCTTTGTAAAGCTCTATCAGCTCTTCCTAACATTTTGCGTTTTTCACTACTTTTGGGATTGTTCTCGTACGACTAGGTTTCACTATTTTCAGCACATTAGTCTTTTCAAAGTTAACATATCTTATGCATTATTTGATATTTTATGATATTAGAATAATGTCAAATATCAGACACAAAATGTCTTTGTTCTTTTACTTTGCAACGGCACTTTTTCACATACATTTTCAAAACAAAGAAACATAAGATATTCACACTACTTATCGCAGAGCAATGTGTAACATTGATTCATGCAAGTATTAAATACATATGACCACGATAATAGAAGAAGATAAGAAAAGACAAACCAAAGAGCAACAACCAAACCAGCAAAGGAATTTTATTCTTTGGCACACCAGTGAAAAAATGTTTATTGTACACATTTGCTATTCATTTGGTCGTATTTTGCAAATACGTCTTTATTCTTTATTTTATATGTAAATTATATTCACACATTGTTCTATACACAAGCAAAATGCGTAAGCATCACTAACTCTTAAACATACATCGAATTGTATGCTAAATATTAATATGGAACAACATATGTACTTCATCAAAAATTGAATAATAACTTGAAACAAGCCTACGTGGTGTTAAATGAAATTGACAACATTATTGGCAGATTGGGTGTAGATTCACTTAACATATAAGGTATGTAAATTTACTAAAAGATTGTATTTCTAAGCTTCACCCACAAATTGCGAGTCACTTTGATAAATTGTCAACGCGTTTGGACGGCAATGCTGCCATTATCGCTTTGATAATGAGCGCTGTTGGCAATTTATTAAAGTGTTTGGTGTTTCTGTGGGTGAAAGTAAGTTAGTGTTTTACTTCGGCACCAAGGGATCTATGGGTGACTATTTTTAAAATTGTTACTGTGGAGACAAACCATTATACCTACTTACCTTCTTGCAACTTACCTGTGTACCCTAAATGTCAAATTATTAAAGTAAAAGTAGTGTTGAAACATTAGATTAGGGAATATGTAGCTTCTATTTACTTTGTACACGTGGAGATACTTAGTGGGTAATATTTGCAATCTCTACATAATTTTTCTTATGCGTATTGTCAAATTTAGAACGCTTAGTGTGAAATTTATTATTATAATATATATATAATAATATAAAATAATCAATTACAAAATCTCTAATAAAATTATGCAAATATACATTAATTCAAATGTAAGGATACCTAAAATACCACACAGTTAAAATATCTAGTTGGACGGAATATAAACATGAATCTGTTGGCTCCTTCATGTTTACAATCATTAGAGAATGAAATATGCATCTAGAAGGACCTGCTTATGTTATGTTATGTGCTCTTTAATTTACTTATTTAGTCGTGCAGTAAATTACAGTGGTCTTCACAAGTACTTCTGATGGATAACGGAACATCAACGACAAATGCAGGCGATTTTCTGTCGAGACAGTTGTGTTTAAGTACTCGAATATTTTTCCCTCTATCGTAAGAAAACTTCCGCATAATATAACCATTTGTCGTGATAACAGACTGCCCTGAGGAACAAATAACATATGTACGCATATGTGTGCGTGTGTTGGAGTTGTAAATTGAATAAGCTTTATGTAGTGTGTGTGGGCTATAAATAAGCCAATTACTGTGCGTCGACTTCTCTCTGTCATCTTTTCATTTTCGTAGCTGGCCATGGTGTTGTCGTTTTATTCTTATACATGGAGGTAATTCAACAGAGTACCACCGAGTCCGTTAATAACACAGAATTATGGTAATTAACGCATTAGCTACGAAGAGAGGCCGTTTAATTCAAACGGGTAAACGTATAATTAATAGTTCGTTTGTTTTTCTCTCATCGTATGGTTGGTAAGAAACGTGATGCATACGACAACCGTACAAACGGTGTATGATATCTTTCAGGTGTAGCATGTACAACACAAGAACGCCGCGTAAATAATTATAGATAACAATTCGTGGGATAGTGAATGTCTTCTTCTATTTATTATAAACTAATTGACAAGAAAAAAACGGAGACATCTCCAATTTGTCTTGAATAAATTGACGTGCGGCATTGAGAAAATTAGATAGTATAATTTATTGAAGCTCGGATAAGTTATCGTGCAGTCTTCTAGTAAATCCTATTATGGAAATGCAATTACACAAACGCATCTATTCTATCTGCAAATTTAAGGTTACGCGTTTTCTTAATTCATGATATAATGGCATATAGTATTGCGAGATATAATGGATTGTGTCCAATCTTTCCATGAGTGTACGTAAAATGCTATTCGGAAAGCTTTTACTACCAAATGATTAATCCTACACAAGTATGAGCATCTAATGATTACTATACAGGATTCGGAAATTATACCAAAAGAGGAGATTTATGAGCTTCAAAGTGAATCATAAGGAATAACGCATTACGAGGCGAGACAGGTGCAGCTACAGTATCGACCATAAGTGAAAGATCACCGACGCATATAATGAAATAATAATATAACAAAAGCACCATATACGAACTCTAAGCTGTACCTATGTAATTTAATTAAAGCATATTTTTTTTGTATTTTCGGAGAACTGCCAACTACCACTATTAGTTTCAAGTGTAACAACTAGAATAGCTTTCCATGCGCCTTGGAAATGTTTCCAAATTTCTAGTTTTAGTCGTGAACGATATCTCCTTGCTCATTTACCGACCTTCTACCAAAGTAATTGCGAACACTAAGTCATGTTAACAAGTACCCCGTTTACTTTTCTTTACTCTAGATACTCTCTGCAATCTATAGCGAAGCATTTAGGTCGTTATCTGCTGTATGTATGTAGTGTTAGGGTGATGATACACTGCAACCTAGAAGATCCATTGTGTCCCTTATTCTCGCAGTATTTACAGCTGATCGATTAGTTCGATTCATTTTAAGAAGTGCAGGATGTCGGAAAGCTCCAGTTTAAATTCTCCTTCTTCAATTTTATTTGCTCCTAGGTGCAAAGTCCTTGAGCTACACAGTACAGAGCAGGTTGAAAATATATAATTAGATGTTTCATCTTCTTCCTCGCAAAATCTACATTTGGCTTCCTTCATTATTTTAATTTTACTTAGCCCATTAAGTGTACAATATATGTACATACTTATATCCATGTTACTGAGGTTAATGCATTCTGATCTCTTTCGGTTATATGTTCCCAGAAGACTTGTACTGTGCCTCATGCCATGAAGATTCTCCCAGTATTTAGATTTTCTCTGCTCTACTTCACTTATGAGCTTCTCCAGTATTGGGCCCCTTCCTTAGCGAGATTGTCTGTTATCTCGTTTCCTTTCACTCTGTGTGTGCCGGAAGCCACAGTAGGGTTACCTTGTTCTTTTTTACTAGTTCATTTAGTTTGTCTAGACACTCCTAAACCAACTTGGAGCTGATAATACTGGAGTTTAGCTCCCTGATGGCTGCTTGACTGTCAGGCATTATAATAATCTCTTCTCTTTTTATAGCTTCTGACAATGTTGAACTGGATGCATCTTTCAATAGCGTGTATCTCAGCGTGGAAGATACTTGGCTACATCCCCAAGCATTCGAAATATTTAGTTTTAGACCCATATATTTAGTTCCCGTTCCCTCGTTTTGGAGCCATCGGTGTACCATTTGATGCCGTTGTTATTGAGTTTTGAGATAGTGTCTTTGTCCTATTCGCTCTTGATACTACGCTTTCTGACAAATCTTCACAAAGCTAAACTTTTCCCCAAGTCATCTCGGGACATATCCCAGGTTACCTCACCTTCAGGAGGCTATGACGTATGCCTAGCCAATCCTTCTCTGCTTTTATTATATACTTGTTGTATGTAAAATCTTTCTCTAATCTATCGCAACCCCGATAGAATTGCATGCTACTTCAGAATTACTTTATAACACTTTTTTTACCATAGAACCTCCTCCATGTTTTGCACGATGGCCATTCATTCTTTCACTCTGTCTGCCCCGAACGTAAATACGCAGATTGCTACCAACAACTTGATTTGTCAATCCATAATATCTTTCTTTACATATCCCAGTGTTCTATATACCACTTGAACCATTTTTAATAAATGTTTTAGCTTGTTAATGGTTTCTCTGAACTTAACTTCTTTTATTTGACTATTTTAACGCCATAAATAATTTACAGTAAGTACTGATGACTGAGTGTTTCATATCCTAAGTACAAGCTGCAGACGATTATACTATTAAAGGACTTTGCTATATTTTTATCTGAAAAGTTGATGACTCTTCTATATAACATTGCTCTTATATAGTTTTTCATTCGCTGTAGATTGTAAAATGATTGTACCACGATTATTAGCAATGTCTTAACGACCTTTAGAAAACCATTATACAAAACATATCCACCTTTTTTATATATCATCAAAATAGTCATTGTTATTTATTTGATATTAAGCATAGGTATGTAT
>SMLS01076853.1:0-31490 GCA_004785975.1 Popillia japonica
GGGGTAGTTATCAGTATAATCAAATGTTGATTAGATATCCTGATACAGGTGACATAAAAGGGTTAATTTTGATTGATCGAAAATTGAATCCAAAAATTTTCTAAGCAACACACTTTGAAAACAATTGGAGCTGTATTAAAAACAGATTCGGAAACATCATGTTGCATCTTTTTGCGATTGTCGATTGTGATTTTGTTTTTAGTGGGAAATATTCTTTGTGACAGGTGTATGCAATAGTAGTTATATACAGTTTCAATTCTGACTGTACGATAGATTACGAATATTTTATAATTTAACTCTAGAAACCCCAGCTTCAAGTTGAGTATTTCAAGGTGAATATTTCAAAAACAGTAGAATCTTAGTAAAGAGTAGAGTAATCTTATATTGCACCAAAGAATTCAAACATGTAATATTACACAGGCATTCTGTTAGAACAACAAAACAAAACTGTACATCCTGTACGCAATAAAATATTTTTGTTGTAAGAAGTTAATTGGTTAACGTAAACGCCATGTTGTATGTAATACCAACTGTTGTTTCTAGAATATGTGAGTTGAGACAACATTCGTTTAGTTTTCGGTTCCGTTGTATCGTTCTGGTCTTATCATTTTCAGTATGTATAAACTGTTCGTTTAACGATACAAAAATGAAAGTGGGAAAGATAATAAGAATATTCAGCTGCGCTGCTGGTCTAAAAATAGAGATGCAAATTTGTGCAAAACAATACAATTGTTATGTTGATCTTAGAAGTTAGCACTGAATTTCAATATATTTCAGCAATGAATTGTACTCCGATGTACTAACAGCAAATTACCATTTTTTTGCAATCATTCTAAGCAAAAATGAATGAAACTATCTTTAAAGATTCCATAGATTTATACAGTAGGTAGTAAAATATAATAGAATTATACGTATTTGTCACTACTACTAAATTTTCAGTTTGCAAGTTAGCAAGTGGATTGTCCTGCATATAAATCGGCTAAAGTCGGCGGAAAATGGCGAAACTCTACTAATCATATAGACTGTGCTCTTTAATTTATGGTCTTAACCATCCTTTCTATTATTAGATTTGGGTGAAGGGTGTTATACAAGAAGACTGGGAAATAGCTATTGTAATGCCGATACACAAGAAAGGGGGCAGGATGAAATGTGATAACTATAGAGGCATAACGTTGCTCAGTATGGTGGCTAAAGTATACGAAAGAATACTAAATCAGAAGCTGCCAGAAGATGCATAGAAGATCAAATAGAGGAGACACAATCAGGTTTCAGGAAACGAAGAAGCATTCAGGACAACATATTCACTGTAAAGCAAGTCATCGAAAAGCTAATAAAACAAAACAGAAAAAGTTATGTAGCTTTTATTGATCTTGAAAAGGCTTTTGATAAAGCTCCTAGAAATCTGTTATGGAGTAGCTTAGAACAACGAGGTAGATCTCAGACTAAGAAATGCGATTCAGAGTCTGTACAAAAATAATATGGTATATATAAGAACCAATAATATGGCATCGAGGCAATTTAAAGTACAGCGGAGTCTGAGACAGGGGGAGGGGGGGGGGGGGATGTTAAGTCCTACTCTATTTACCATACTAATAGATGATATTACTAAGACAGCACGTAAAATTAGCAAACCTCTGCATCTAGGATATTGTAGGCTGCAGCAGACAACATTGGGCGAGTGTGCCTTTGCGGATGATGTTTTGTTTTCTAATAGCGGGAGAGATCTACAACACAACTTGAACATGTGGAACGAGACCTTCAGGAAGATGCAAATGACTGTTAATATAGATAAAACGAAGGTGATGGTACTCGGAAAAGAAGAAGAACACATTAACATAGAGATCGATGGACAAATATTGGAACAAGTTAACACATTCAAATACTTAGGAGTACAAATAGATAGTCAGGGAAGAGGAAATATAGAAGGAGAAGAAAGAATAGACCAAACTGTGAAACTCTATCACTCTTTGAATAGGTCATTTCTAAACCAGAGGGAGATCTCAAAGAAGACAGAAATGAATGTATATAAAAGTATATACAGACCTACCCTAACGTTCGGTAGTGAAAGCTGGGTAATGACCAAGCGGCTAAAGACAAGGGTACAAGCTATGGAGATACGGTATCTGAGGAGGGTCAAGGGCATCACCAGAAAAGATAAAATTCGGAACGACATAATAAGGGAGGACCTGCAAGTGGAATCTATCCTAAGCATAATATAAAGGAATCAATCACGCTGGTTTGGTCATCTTATAAGAATGGGTAATAGCAGAATGACGAAAAATATATGGGAGACAAGAGTCCAAGGAAGAAGAAACAGAGAAAGACTGCCCAAGACATAGAATGGCGCTATGCATGAGCTGTTGGAAAGAAGAGATGTAGGTTGGTGCGAAGCGGTGGCATTGACCAGAGACAAAAAACAGTGGCGCAAATTTGTATATGGAAATTAGATATTGTGTACATCTTTACACCTAGAAAAGGGTAGATAGGATTAGGATTATATATACATATATACTTATATATAAGCATCCTTTTTTACCGATAAGAGAAAGAAGTTCCAATAAATCAAAATATCGATATGCCCTATATATCCAAGAATTCCACCTGTGTAAAAGTATAAAATGGAATAAAATCAACAGGTAGTTTACAACAAGATGAATCCCAGCTTAGCCAATTGATTTAATTGAGATCATTGAAGAAAATTGCCTTTCCAGTCTTAGAGCGATTCGATAGTAGACTAATGGTTTTGAAGCAAAAGACTGCTGTTATATTATTTTGGAATTACACAAATTGGAGTGTGTTTCTACACAGATAGATCTATCTGCATCTTGTTCTGCATCATTACTGTACTTTTTTGGAGTTTTTAGCTTTTGCCATTCCACGCATAAGGAGGAAAGGGAGTCTGCTGTTTGGACTGGAGACCGACATCAAAGTAACTAAAAAAATTGCGTTGGTGATACTACCAATTTATCGTGACATTATAAGTTTTGCGGCTTTTGTAGAGACGTTTTTGGTTAGCTGCTTACTTTGTGAAAGATACCTGTTCCAACTCACAGGTCGCCCTGAGCCATACTCGAAGAATGGATACTTAGAAAATTGCAAAAGAACACAACTTGGTTATCAATCGCAAAGACATTGCTTTAAATCTAAAAAACATAAGCTACGAATACGTAAAATTAATGGTCACAAACCCAAAAACCTCTTATTTGGAGGCTAACTGCTTCAGTCTATAGAAACTGAAGATTAAAAATTCTTCGTAGCTTATGATTTTGCCGTCAAGCAATTTGACCTCTACACTTTAATATATAACTAATTTATAATATAATCTAAACCAGGTTTCATTCATAAGCAATTTTTTGACAGCCGTGCTTAGTTTAAGCACGCCAAGGTGTAAAACATAACGTTACACTGGAAAGACGAATGGTGTGCTTAGCGACGAACCTCAACTTTGCATATGGATTCGCGATAGTCAGGAAATGGAGATTGAAATTTTCTATAAACGGCTTTTATTGACTTGTGAATGGAACTGCTTCTGTGAAATTAGATCTCTAATCATAATTCCAGAAACACTATAATGCAGTTCATTGAATCGGTAACATATTTAAACCATGTTCTTAATAATAAACAAAAAATGCATTTTTCCAGCAGTATAGTAGAAGTAGTATTTAACCGGAAAGGGCATTATTTTTCTCTGATACTTGTGAAACATTTACCTACATATTTTGACGTAGCGATGTTCATGATTGTTATACAATTTCAAAGAAATTGCCGTGAAAAGTACGTTTTTTACTGACAAAGACAAGATTGATCGATTATTATCTAATTTTCCCACTATTGCCGCATTGCTTATGTATTTACTAATTCTTTATAGCATTCTGAAATGGATCTAGGAATAAAAATCGCTTTATTGAACACAGTCTGTATATAAACTTTGTATTTAACACTAACACTAGCTGTTTATTTGCATCGTTTTAATAACTTCTGGCACAGTAGAAGAGAAAAGCTGTTGTATTCCACGTACAATTTATTTATTCAACATATGCGAATATACATACTTGTAAGCGATAATCTGTAATCCATATTCCGGTTTCATTCGCTCATGGCCAAAAGTAAAGAGACAAAGACGAAATAATACAAGGCATAATCGTCTACAGACGACCTCGTTAACGTTAAATGCGGAATTGAGAATCCCGCTTAGCATGCATCTGACGCAGTAAACTCGTGCATGTGGATTAGTTTCAACTATCAAACCCGTCGCAAAATCGGGTAAATAAACGTAAATCGGAGAATTATGGGCATTTTCAATGGGATGATGGTGTGTTCTTTGAATAATTTCCATTATGAGGCCCAGGAATTCTACGAGTTTGCCGTGTAGGAAATGTATTTAATCAATGTTGCGCAGCGTATTGATGAGGATTTATTGGCCGTGAATTTCTAAATAGGAATATCAAATTACATCCAGAGAAAAGATACATTCGGATAATAAACCTATGTAGTTCACCTTTGATTTTGCATTCTACATGTAATCAGTTGATTAGCGAATTTTTTCCTACTATTTTGTAACTAACATGCCACAACGAATAGATTAATTTCTAAAGAATTGAATATTGCCTGTAAATTAATTGAGACTTTTCGTAATCTATCTAATACTTTATATTTTTTTAAGAAAATATGTTAAAGAAGTTTACCCTAAATCAGGTTAAAAAAGAAGCTTCTAACTTCATTTGTTTAAGTTAATCTAATCCCGGATAAATTATTTATCGAAGACCATCCACTAATATTTAGCAAATTAAATGTATAACCCTTCTTTAACTTTATATGCACTTCCTTGTCTTTTCTTTAGTTCAACACTAATTGTTTTTTTTTATTTTCAGGTGAGTGTCAAGTTTCGGTTTTAAAATCCTTAGCTAGTTGGTAAGTTATTGCACTTGCATAGTAACACAAACTATTTTCGATACACAACAATTAAATTAAGATACACATATTACATTTTCACACATGGACTAATGAAATTTCATTAATTAATACATAAATCGAATCTTTTATGGTTGAACGTAATTTTCCGATTTTAATTAAAATCTAGCATGTATTACAAATTGAAATTACATAAAAGTATTACGTAATTACGTAAATAAACAAAATATGTATAATATAAGAAACCGTTTAACTTTCTTTAAAAGTAAGTTGTTCTCAAACCAAACAGATAATAAAATGGATCTTAATCTTCTCAACATCACTGTTTCAGTTAGCCTGTTCTGACAATCTAACCACAAGTCAAATAGAATGTGATTTGAATTTGCTTGTATCTAATTCCAAATCACTGGTTTTATACGGCAATAATTAAAAGGTACAGTTTCCATAAGAAAACTGGGAAGTAACAATCAGCGAAAACTTTTGTGAAGATGGTGCTCTATTTTGGGCAGCCATTGTATTACAAGTCATTTCTATAGGTGTGCATTCAGCATTTGGGAACTGGTCTGGTAGGATTGGATATATCGGCAAATAAACGCTGGTATGCACACACTTCCAGAGGAATAACATATCCTCTGATGTCACCACAGGTTGTCACAATATTGCCACCTCCTGGTGATGCTTTGTTCTCGCTATTTTCAATTGATAATTTACAGAAAAAAGTAGAAAGGACTTGGATATATGTATAGTTTTGAAAGGGAGAAGATATAGTACCTACTTTTAGTTTTGCAAATATTTAGTCTTCACTTTTAGGTACATACTTGTGGATCACTTTTTTCAAGCTTCCATTACAGCTCTGTGCATTATTTATCTGCCTTATTAAAGCCATCAGTTTAAGTTTTAAAATATGTAGTACTTATGTAATCTTAATATTTTTTAAATTTTTGCTTGATTCATTCTCCAGGTTTCTCTATTTATCATTATTAATTTATTATCTTCTTATGTTTTGTAGTCATAAACCTTAATACAATGACATCGTTGATTATTATTTGAAGGTTCTGTCACCATTTGTAAATTAGGATGTTATAATAGTCTTTAGAAGTTTTGGAGATATGTTTGTGCCATTTTTTTATTCTCTTTTTAATTCTCCGTTAAACTTTATCGCTAATCTTATTCAGTACTACAGTGTTTGTAGCCTTGTACTAAATATTTAGCAACGTTAGTAGTTCCTATTCACTCATGTTACACATCTAAATCACGTCGAAATTTAAGTTTCCACGATCTACCACGTGTTACCCGAAAATGTAAGTTTAAAGATTTAAGAAACCACATATCCAAACCATGAAAAAGCATATCTATGTATTTGGAATTAATTTTAGTTGAATCATAATTTCATTGGATACAACTAATATTCTTATTCATAAGTATTAATTCCTATTCTTTAGAATGCATATTGCATAAGTTTTCTTCTAAATATGATTACAAATTACCGCAATTCAGAAAAGTATATTTATACTCGTCTTATTATATGAAAACCATGAGAACAATGCCCAAATGCTTAGTTTATTTGGAATAGCTCTGTTGCTTTTTTGTTGCAAATATTCTCGAACTGTATATATGAAACTGATCTATAACTCTAGAAGACTCATTGAATTCACAATGCCTAAATCCAGTGCCAGTCTAATATAGAAACATTGGCCTTTCCAAATTTACATTTTTTCCCCTAATCGAAGTCGTGTCATGAAGACATGAGTACTTAGAACCGCTTGGATGTTTTCTATTTATGTACATATCCACCAGGCGCACTTTCCTATGGATCCAATAAGTCATGATCTGTCCATATGTAGTAAAAAGCCGCATAAATTATACCACAAATTATCTTAATTTATCTTAATTGAATTGGGCCAAAAACTTCAAAACGTTGAAGCAACTTGTTGTGTCTTAATATTATAAACATATTTATGTGAAAATCCTTTCACTCGTCTACTTATAAATATAAAATAAATTTGCCTATAAAATTTCCATTTACATTTCTCACATATTTCTGCAACTTTTTTGAAACAATTACATCGTAGATATGTATGTATATGTATGTATGTATGTACTTAATAAGGTAAATTCAAATTAGCTAATATCTATAATAACGCTGGTATATACGACATTGCTCTACGGCTTTATTACGAATTCACACGTTTAAAGTAATAAATAAATAAAATGCAGTTGTCAAATTCACGAGCAAGTTTCACAAAATAAATCTGCAATTTGTTTCACGGGATTATCCATGCAAATTCTAACTAATTATAACTTCACTAACGCCTAGCAAAACTCGCTAAACAACATCGATGTTCTCATCCTCGGCGAGCAAATAGCTCCCGCGCAAAAAGGGAACTGATATTAATTTCACCAGAAATACGTTATATACATAAATAAGCGAGCGAAGCGCGCGACTGACATGCATTTTCAATTCATCACGTTCCGTTGTGTACACACAGGAAAGACGTATTTGGAAGCATCATCTTTCATAACCCAACCGCTCACTTAATATAAAATAATCGCCGTCAAATTTATGTACGGAACAGATGGCTGCGGGCGGTTGCGGTGGTTCTGGCGTGATTGCGCGAGGAACTCTCTGTACGTAGATTTGTTGGAATAAGGAATAGAGTTAGTCGTGTTCGAATGCCGTTGAATCGTTGCCATACGCTAACAGAAGTTCGCCTTCGCAATATAATACTAAGGGAAAGCAAACAGTTAACAACTACGAGCTAGTACGTAACTATTCGAAATTGGGTGTGCTTTGATTTACATACCCGATTATACTATACACCAAATGGCTGCAATATTGACCATATCAATAATTTTTGTAATTATAACACGAAGTGCCATTACACACAGTCGTGCATAACAGCCATACATTTTAATTAATTACCTGTATTTAGCTACGCAATTTCTTTAGTCTTCTTAGTATTCGAACTACGTTTCCTTAATTCTTCCATAACTAGAGACCGTTTTCTTACCTCTGTGACCACTGAGCCTCTGAATATGTTGTCAGTACAACAACAGAAGCATTCAAAATTTGATGATGTACTGGAAGAACCAGTGAACCATACCCACATTTAATATGAACTAAGCTTTTAAATTTATATTTTCTATCTTTACCAAATACTGGTCAATATGATACTCTTGCAATTATGCGATCTAAAGAGTAATTTTCCAGCCACTGTACAGAATAGCAACCAAATCTACTTAGAGGTAAACGAATCTGCTATTGGTCATCCAAGTACACAGTACATTCTCTACACCTTGGTTGTTTCCTTTTATTCTACCTGCGGATCATGCGGTCTTTCATGATTTTAGCTTATAGTCAAGTCCATATTTCACTAATTCCTTTACTGCTGACACGATAAACTTGTCCATAATCGCTTTGCTGTTTTTGCGGTGTATTGAATTTCAAATAAATATTGAGTAATCATATCGCAACTTTAGCCGCGTGATTATTTCGTGTTAGAAACAAATGTACAAGCTCTTGATAGCTATCCAGGCAAGTGTACTTGCCATTTGCAGAAAACAGCAGGTCAATCAAGATATCTTCACGATTCTGTGGTTCTTTTCTAATTTCTATTCTTTATACAAAAAATAAAAAAACAAGTACCTACCTATTATTATATTTAGGATTTGCTTTGATTTGCGCCATTTTGTGCGATATTTGTATGCCTGTTTTTTGTCTATCAATAACATCCTTTTACTGTGCCGCTGGGCTTGTCTAATCCAGGTAAATTCCGGTAACTCCAAAAACCCCAACTTTTACACATGTTTCTACATTATTCGGGTGACAATGACCACTGAAATTTAGGTTGTCGATAAGTACCAATTTTCTGTCACTTTTGCACGTAATTTGGTATAGAGCTTAAGAAAACAAGTTTTTGGTCATGGTTAATATACCGTCGGCATTTTATACCAGAAGTAGTTCCTATTTAATAAAATTCCATTATTTTAAAAACATAATACTCGTAAGTGTAAAAGGCGATCTTTAGACTTTCTTTCCGAAATGAAAAACATGCGTTTTCGGAAATTTTCGTCAATGGGGCATCAGTAGAAGTATTCGTACTCCTGCCAGAATCTAGATTGCTTGTCTCAGCCTCAAAAGATTTGAAACATATTCCCCCGTTCTCTAGTGTTTTAGTCGCTAACTACAAAGTATAATTCTGTAGAAAAGGCGGCAAGATCCCAAGATTTTATCATAGGTGTATATTTTTTATGCACCTCTAGTTATTTATGTTGAGGATGTTATTGCGTTCAGCCTCCATTTTATGTATATACAGGAGAATTGGCTGCACAATGCCATAATACAGATTGATAGGTTCAAATGTATGAAAAGAAAAGAAAACAAATCATAGAGGAAGCAATCTTCCGACGCATAAAAGGAAATATGCATACGATCGATGTGACTACAAAAAAATGTTGTACCGCTTCAGTGAACTACCTAACACTATTTCCAAATACACTAAAAGGACTAAAAGGACACCGAAACATAAATTATCCACAAAAAGCTATCCACACATTGAGAGGTACAGCTGCAGTCTCTTCCAAGCTCTATTGTATGAAATCGTCGTGTTGCCGACGTTAGCAACTAGAAGGACCTAGTGGATATGGCGCATATTATGAATAAAAGACGCTGAAATAGAGTGAAAACCAGATGTGAATACTGGAATACGTTTTCCAACCGCCTATCGTTAAGCATATGGCGTCCAAAATAATGGACGTTTTAGAATACATACATATAACTACAGCCATGGAAAAATGTATGGAGCACCTATTAAATTAAAACGAAATAGCTTTAAAATACTGCAATGAATTCCATTAAATTGTTTGAAATATAATTCTTTTAACTCATTGAATGTGCAGAGCAACTTCTCTATAAATAACACCTATCATCATAATCATAAAACGTTCTTTGCCACACCGCGAAAAAGACTACAGAGTGGTTCACAAGTAATGATCCTTCCCTGCTTTCGTGGCCTTCTCAGTCTCCAGACTTATCCCCGATAGAAAATTTATGAAAAGTGCATGTTGCAACTTTGACGAAGCCAGAACGTTCCTCGCTGCTGTTCATTCTGCCAAAAAGTTTTTACATACTTTTGCTGTGTGATGTGAATCTGCATGTCGCCCGTTGTTTTCCCCAAATTGATCGTTTTTATGTCACCAGCCAAGTCACTTCAACCCATCACATTTTCTAGTCAAATTTTTACAAAATGCGCTAAACAAGTTGGGATCTTGTATTCTTCTTGTAATTGTGAATCTATACCTTTGATAGCAGTTGTTGCACGTGAATGTGCACGTGAATCACTGAACTGCTCCGTTCATATTTCCCTTCCCAATGCTGATTTTTTGGTGAATAATATGCACGTTTTTTTGCTGTGCTGTAACATTGTGTTTATGAACAATTTAGTCCACTAATTTTGACCGCCAAAATAGTAGTCAATTACCTGTTGTAGTACAGCTTATATTTATGTTTTAGAAACGTAGTGAACGTTTTTTGTTAATTATTATCGTATTATTATGTATTGACGCCTGTGTATAGAAACAAAAGAATTTTAAGAATAGAAAAGAATTCTTTGTTTTGAAAACAATAATAGGTTCTTGTTAATGATTTACTGTTTAACTCTTCTTCTAAAACTCGTATATCTACATTAACCCGTTCTATAAAGTTCTTTCATTAATGAAGAATCTTAAACACTTATAATTAATGAAATAAAACATGATTCCGCCCAGATCACTGATCGTACCGCAAAGAGAGCACTTAAGCACAGGTAAATGTGCGTACTGAATGTTCATAATAAATGCGAACCTTCGTTATGAAACCGTGTTCGCAGAACCCACCTTTAAAGTATTAGTCGAAACGCAATAAACTTCTAAATAGTCCATTTTCGCAGCGTTCAACCTTAACGTTTCCAACGTTATCACCGCACACATGTAATAAATTTTTAATTCAATAATCGTTTCTCATGCTATACGCAGTTAATTCCACATTTATAACGCTTTCATCAATCCATAAAACGCGCTCGATTTACATACGCCTACTTTCTTCTTGCGTGCGACGTTAGGTCGTCGGGTCATAGAAACTCGGCTGGTAGTCGCCAATCAGACACTTTTCTGTCAACCGATCAAATTTTCCCAAATAATCCACTGATTCCCCGTCGAAGATACACTAAAACTATGTTAGCGGCGTAATGGCTTTCTTTTCTCCTCTATCGCTTAGCGATAATCCGGCGTGAAGTCGATAGGACACGAAGACAAATATTAATGTAGCTATTGCGGACGCAAATCGAAGATATTAATTTAATATGATACCGGTCGATGTTTGTATAATAAGCTGTATCGTTCTAACAAGCCATGAATATCATTACCGGTCTGGCCTGTTCGCTCCTCGTTCGCCTGTGTTCTTCGTTAGTTTATCTTGCTCTATTCCTCGTTCTGCATTTGTCTTTCTCATAATGTGAACTTCTTCGCAGACGAGAGATTCGTGATTTTAAAGTTTCAGCTGTTTGCATTTGGGATCTGGTAGGCATTGATGTGAAGTAATGATGAAAAATACTTGCGCTTGTATGAATTGAAACGTACACACCGTAATAGTCGTTTATGCTTTAATAAAATATCTATTTATGCTTTAATGAGGTATTGCTTGAAGCGGTTGCAATAATACTTCCACAGTATTCG
This sequence comes from Popillia japonica, assembly GCA_004785975.1. Taxonomy (NCBI): domain Eukaryota; kingdom Metazoa; phylum Arthropoda; class Insecta; order Coleoptera; family Scarabaeidae; genus Popillia; species Popillia japonica. The sequence continues at coordinate 11,623 of SMLS01076853.1, forward strand.
TACTTTTATATTCAAAAAGTGATACATTACTCAGCTTACCGCATAGTTGCATAATTTGTTGATGTGATTGTGCACCAAAACAATTTCATCACATCGTAAGTGGCAATACTACTTCGGAGAATACGCGAAAAAATAAGTCACAATTATAAATTCAAATAATTGTTACAATTATGCCAAAAACAATCTCGTTACACATAACTTGCGACTGGCTTGACTAAACGCAGCTTACGTAATTACCAAATTTAAGAAAAGATTAGAAGCAAGAGTGTTGAAAGCACGTATAAGTCTGATGCGAATTGAACAAGTAACACTGCTAATAGGGAAAACATTTTTTTATGAAGATCTACACAAAGTAACGTGACAAAACATGATAAAATATAGACACTTCAACTTCATTGCTATCGTTCCGAAGCTATTTGTCTACACCGAAGTGTTGTGTCTATGGCCTTTTTCCTCTTATGACAGCCCATTGGGCAAAAAAAACGTTTTGCGAGATTTTCTGCAAATGAATAGTCAAGCGGAGTAACAGAGGTGCTCAATTTGGAATTCCTATGACGCTCCATCAGCATTTGTTAGGGCCTTTGTCATTCTGACCCTCGGTAGAGGTTTTTGATGAATGTTCTCCAGTCTGACAATTACATATTTCAAAAGTTTGCCAGGTAAATAGTTACTCGTAGGCTACCTCGCAGTTGCTGGTTCCGCACAAAATCTTGGCATTGTGATTATCAGCCGAAGAATACAACCGTCATGAGTTTTTAAACGGTTGTCGCTGGACTACAACAGGAACCCGTATGTATTGGTGAATCTTAGAATGGAGTACACAAGAGCTTTTATTTTTAACGAAATAATGCTCCTGTGATACAGCAATGGATGTGAAATAGATCTGGACGTATTAAATGTGTTTATGCTTTTTGAACACAGTTCTTTAGTTTCATGCGAGCTTTAACTCTTCATTGTAGGGGCTAGTGCACCTATTTACTAGAACGGCGTTAGCAGGCTCGTACCGTGGTATGTTCTTTCTGAATTTGATTCTCTGTATGTGTGTGTAGGCGTAGCATGGCCAGCTGATCCGCTCTGTAATGGCGAAAGCAGTGGTAAATCTTAATATTTTGAATGTAAAACAAGCAAAGTGCATATTTCTACAATGCTTTTACTCATGATGTCATGCCATTAAAAAAGTACTGGCCAGGGTATATAAAGGCCGCGTTTTGTTGTTAGATTCCACTCACTTACTTGCCAACTCTCTTCCCTTTCCTTCCTGACTGCCGGAGCCGATTTAGTTGGCCAGCACATCCTGACCGTTGGGTGAGCCGAAATCTTGTTGGCCAAATATAATCCCGAATATTCTGAAGAGTGGGCCGATCCAGTTGGCCTCTTCAGAATCACCACCGTCCGTTCGCAGAGTGGGCTGAGATTTCGTTGGCCTCTGCGGAACCACCACCGTTCCAGACGCAGAGTGGGCCGATCTCGTTGGCCTCTGTGTTTCCCTCCGGTGAGGTGTCCAGTTTGTTGACCCTCACAACTCACCATTGTCCCGTATATGACGATCAACATAATTAATATTTAATAGGTTAATTTTCAACTATCGTAGGAAGTTACCTGGTTACCTGGCTCGTACTTTACGTATGTAAGCATTGCTTGTGCATTTTTTTTATTGTATATAAACTTATCGTAGCTTTTTCTGTACATATATGTATATATGTAATTATTGCTTCCAGTATTCCGTTTTGCAAACCGCCTGTTTTATTATTTGTGCATTTTGTAAGTATTTCGTTTGTCTTCTATCACCTGTGTACGAACAAGAATTTGTTATTTTTTTCTTTTGAACGTTGTCAATAAATGTATATATATATTTGAGCCCTACCTGTTTCTTTTCTTCATGCTACCTCGATGTTAAAATTCGTTGATTTGCAAACAGGAGCAATCTGTGTTTATTAGATAATTAATCTTCCGTGCTTCAATAACAACGTGCTATCAAATGACAGACTCATCGCAGTACGCCATCAAGCGAGCCCCATCGCAATTTAGTTAGAGTCGGACGCGATACATATATGGTTAGAGATCTTCCCGTTTGTTCAGTACTGTAACTGTTATTTGGTGTTTTCATTTAATTATCTAAAACTCCGGAATCCCGGAAGTACCGTTGCAGTCTCTACAAACAGTATATATTGCTCTTTTTTAGAACCCATGAAGATATCCGTGCCACAGAAACTTAGCAAAGATTTCTCTGGGATGCTCGCCGTCGCTGAGGAGTTAATCGAAAGATTTATTATGACGAGCCCAAAAGGTGTCATTGCTAAGATACACCTACATAAATCAACAATATCATATTTGCGGTCGTACTGCCCTTTCTTGGTTTTGGCATGCCTACCACGATAGAGAGTTTTCAACTAACCAGGAAGTAACTACACACTAAGCTGAAGGTTCGCATTCACAGCTTTTTAAATTTCCCCGAAGCTTGACGCGTTGCCTTCCTTGAAAGACTTTGGAATTTCTTTCGACTTGGGTTTTACGTTCTTAATCGAGTCTTAGTCTGGTATGATTTCATAGACAAATTATAGGAAGTAGAAAATGCACCAGCATGATTCGTCCTTAGGGTTAGAAATATTAAGGAAGAGCACAATACAGTATCTTTCAACCTTAATATGTAGTACATTTAAAACTTTTATATTGAAAGATAGACTAGTAAATCAAGATACTACATGCAAAGCAGCCATCACAATTCTGGTAGGTAACTGAAAAGTATATTTTGTCACGACCATAAAATAAAGGCAGTGGTTTTCGTTCCAACGTAGTACTACTGACGTGAAAAGGGTTTCGCACTTTATTGTACTTTAATAAACCATAATGGAAATGTAATCTTTAGACAATGCTTTGTGACTGTATAGTTACCAAATTCTGTGTGTATACCGGCAAACTTAGGGTTACAACTACTAAGTTGGTCTTATAAATTATCGGAAACAAAATAAATCATTTTGCAGCCAAAGAATCGCTATTATGATGTAAGTTATATTATTAAATCTGAGAACCAGTATAACTTTACTAAATAATTTTCTAGTATGCCTGCATTATAACGTAGATAAGAACATATTAGCATTTATTCGGCAGATTCATTATTATAATAAAGTGTATTATTAATGGCACGTTTAGATAGCATTAAAGGTATGCTAAATTAAATTTGCACTTACATATATTCAAATATATGCAGGTAGTTCTTAAATTTAAAACTTTTTCGATACGTATCTGTACATACAAATAAGAACTGAAGGAGATTACAATAACACACCCATTTGTAGAAAATGCAGATAAATGTAAGTTTATAAACTTGTTTGGGAGTCTGTAGGCTTGATATGCTAGTACTATTAGAATTCCACAGAGACATTATATATGTATACACATACATATCTATAATGTACATACACTGTTCGTATTAATCGTGAATTCGTATTGATGAATGAAATGGTTAAATAATTTGATATTTCCTTTTAGGCGAGGTGTCTATATTAGTGCTACTTTCAGCCTTCATATTACTGTAGCTCTTTATGGACTATAATAAGTATGTAATTGCTGGGTATTATCAGCAAATGTACCAACGTCTACATTATCGCGACAGACGGTGAGGCTCAGAATTAACTATCATGATTGGTTTAATGTAGTATTTAATACGAAGATTGTATTTGTGTGTACTTGAAAATCAATTTAAATTTAAAGGTAAATGTATTTGATAATTACATTAAATGATTGTCATCGGCATCATTTAACAACAAAAATACTTCTAATTATCGTGTAATCGTGAATGTAATTAACTTATGGGAAGTAGTTCAGTTCGTTATATTTTCTAATTTCTAGTATTTGTTCGTCGCCCTGGATGTAATCAAAATTTGATGAAGCACAGAATTAACCAGGCGGGACGTAATAACTTTTAACATTAACGTAGTTTTTATATGTTACACGCATTGAGACTTCTATCTATTTTTCTTTGAATTTGAATTGCCGAGAATCTTTTCGTCTTCAAATCTCTGTTTCGATAGATAGCTTACTTTCTTTAGGACTGAATTTGGGTTCGTCTTCTCATGCAACTTTATTATAAATATTTTTCGGAAAATTGGAGACCACTGATGGATTACTACCTAGCATTAATCCATATGCATGCTTGCGATTATATTAGCAGCAACTAAACAACTACGGAGTGCATTTTCGGGCCACCACTTGAGGACGGTTACACTGAACCCGGCACTACCCCATCCACTGAACCTCATTTGATCTAGATCATATGCAAATAACCGTGCTACAAACGTTAATAGCTACAGTTCTTATGCCAGCAGCAAAATAAGCGGCACTCCTAACATGTTTTACCACTAAGTAATGTTGGCGTTTGCTTTGCTGTCGTAATAATGAATTTGTATCTGATAAGAGTTGTTGCTGATGGTCGTCCACTGTGTCCTCCATTATTGAACTGCTCTAATTATGTTTTCTTTCACTGCAATTCTAGACATTTTTCGTAAAGAACTGTAACATATGAGCAAAAATTATTTAGATAAAAGGAAATTGACAGAAACAGAATTTTGAACGTACCCTATGTGTGAACTGGTATTTTAAAAACAATTTTCTTCAAATGTGGTAAAGCGAACTCATTGAGGATAGTCAAATCTAGTAATCTTGGCGGTTATTCAGGTTCAGAACGTAAACTGATCAGACGATCGCCCAAAAGATTGTCGTCAATAAACTATAGATTCGTATGAGAATTGGTACCGTCTCATTGAAAATATCAATGTTGCAGCTCGCCTTCGTGAAGGGTTCTAAGGTATTGTCTTGACACCTTCGGGCATTGATGGGATCTTCAAAGATTATGGGTATCAATCGCTTGCGATAAACACCAATCCACACCCAAACTTTTGTAAAAATGCTAAATGTTGGGTGAACCACTGAAAATATAACATGCGCCTGTTAGGATCGGGCGGTAATAATCCTTGATACAACTGCATCTTATAAAGTAATAAAACAATGTCAGTCCTTAAAATTGTTCTGTATGTATAAGTTATACGGAAACTGGTAGGACTCTTTATGAATTATTGGCCTACCACTAGCGCTCTTATGAGTTACAGTTCCTATTTTTTCTGAACAATCGCCCACAATTCTAGACCACATTGAAGCAGTCCAAAATCATAAAATTAGGAAACAGTCGTCGAAATTCAACCATGCAAGCTACAGTACTGTATGACCATTTCCCAATTTTAAATGATGGCTTATGTAAAATGCCGTGTGGAGTAAAGTTTTAATTCGACTGATACTTAATTAACATTAACAGAAAATTGAACCTATCAAAGACAGTTTATCGCACTCTGATTGTATGAATAGCAAGAAGGACCCTAAAGACAAATCTCTTACCATGATAGATAATTGAACCAGAGTGTGATGCTTTTAACATACCTACGGTGATTAATGTACATATGTATATGTATGTACCATCAACCAAAAAACAATATAGCTTGTTTGAATTCTTAGCATATAACAGTAGTTGAGAAATTTGGACCAGATTATGAAACATAAATTACGTCGAATGTAGAAAAAATGTAACATTTATATCAAAATTCATAACGCCCATACGATATACGTTTCATTTATCTCATATACATACATATGTGCATACACTAGACATCATATACCGATATATTACTAGTTGCAACTCATCGGTACTAGCTCCACAAACAAACAGTCACGTTCCGGTCTGTAAAATGAACCAAGTTATAATTAACATAGATTTGATATATTCGCGCTTAAACTGTCGGAACCTATGTTTTATCACCCTCCTAACGCTGCGTCTCGTCGCATGTTTATGGCGCTTTCGAATAATTCTCGTCATTTTATTAATAATTAATAGCAGACACTTCGAACACGTTAATTGTATCAGCGACCGTAATCGGCGGGGTTCCACATCATATTTGTGCGTTGGCTGACAACAATCAATCATCCTATATTATTAACATCGGTTTGCAGGAAATATCGACGGTGTATTGCATGCCGCTTTAATCCCCGTATTTACGGTAGAGGTTTGATACGGTAATTTGAATTATAGTACGAAATATCTATCAATATTAAATTAGAAATATACCGTCTAATTCGTGAATCATTTATGATGTGAACATGGGACTTATTTATGCTCTCATTCGTTGTTAAATCGAAAGCACGTTACTGGAATAAATTATGTGTACGGAACATTCTAATTTGAAACGATCTAGAAAGAATGAATCGTAATATTGGTAAAATATAGTCAAACAAACCACTTTACACAGCATCTAATATTTCTTTTGATATTTGTAGATAGATCTTTGTTTCACCATCATCGAGTCTACGGAACCGTCTTCTAAGCCTATCTGACTTTCGCTACCATTTTCTAGCATTTTTGTTCCAAGCAGTTCTTTGGCGTTTCCGGACTTCACTCCTTGCGTCCTCCTGGTAAGAAGTTCCTTCGCTATTCTTCCGTTATCTATTTTAACCACGTGTTCTGCCTACTGTAATCGTTGAAACCTTACATACTCTGACAAGCACAGCTTTTTCTAGTAATTATGTATGCTCGATCTCACTCACCAGGTATGATTTTCTTTAATTAGCCACAACATCCTTCTAAGAATTACGAATATATCCAATTTGCGGGTTACACTCTACATTGGCACCCAAACCTGGCTTGCGTGGCTCACTATCAGTCTTATAAATGGTCTTATAAATGCGTATCCTATCCAGCCTTTGAAAATATCCGCCAAATATGCTTCATTACCTAACACAGTTCTTCTTATTATCCTTCCATCTTCCTTACCATCTCTAGATGTTGCTGCGTCTAGATACACAAACTGATTCACCGTTTCGTGCCTGCCGTTTGTTCTGTGCTTATATCCAGTTCTACAGACTTGGAGATCTTTTCAAGCTGTTCATATACTGTAATTCTTTCTCTCGTAGTTCTGCTTAGGATGTGGTTTGCGTACGCTGCCAACTTCGTTGGTTTGCTAGGCAGAAGATTCGATTCCTCTTTCGCACATATGTATGTACACTCTCTTTCTAAAGTAATGTCTCCTCCAGCCAATGGGTTCATATCAATAACGCTTTCCAATGGACGTACTCTAACCGTCGGGCGACCTCGGTTATAGCAATGCTGGGTACCGAGGTCGCTCGACGGCTAGAGTACGTCCATTGGAAGACGTTGTTGGAAGACGATGTTGGGGCAAGTACGTCCGCCTGCTTTAGACTGTGGGTGATGCTAAACGTATCCGTTAGCTGGTTCTGAACCTTAAACATAAGCTACTGTCCTCACCGACGGTGGCCTTCTCTTCTTCCCATATCTTTCTTATGAGGATATGCATAGTTTCCGCCGAACGACTTCTTCCCTTGCTCTACTTGTTCATCAATTCTCTCCTCCGTGTGTACATCAGCATTCAGGAGATTCTGGATATGCTCCTTTCAGATATTCTTAATTCCCTCCGGCTTCATGATTGTATTCCCATATTGGTCTCGACACAGGCTGGTATACGGATTGTAGCGCCATAATCTGCAAAAAATTGTGAGAACTTCACGTCGATCTCGTTCATTTAAACATGCAGGTCAAGAAAAAAAGTGATGCCATTGTGCTACTTCTATGATTCTGCTTTGGTAAATACATATTTTGATTGGTTGATTCTAGAAAATTAAGATATAAAACATTTAAAAGTGGCCAAACGGCAGTTAATGTTCTACAGAGTAATTAAGTGGCATTAGAATGAATTATACTACCACGAAGAAACGCGCTCTTAGACTGACTAATCAAGTTGGATGGATATCATTCTTTTAGTGCAACTGATCACTAACTACCAAGGTGTAATATTGTGCCATCACCCACAAAAACGAAAACGCGAAAGACCAGCTGGTACCTTATATTTTGATAACATGGCAAAACCACGTGGCTTGCTTAATTTCATAAGTTTTAAGCGTCCCCAAAATACTCTAAAATAATAGGAAACAAAATTTAGTTATGGTAATAACGTAATTGAGCAGTCTATACACATCAATACGTCAGTTTGGGCAGCAATAACCTCCAAAAATCTTAGATGGCAAATAATATCGTAGAAGCACAAATTATGTGATGCACTGCTAACTCGAACAGGTGGTTGCAATCGTTTGGTATCTTCACAAAGAGGCGACTACTATATGATTTAAATCGAAACCAAATAGCTATGCTACCAAGACAACAAAGCTAGTCTTGGTGGTACCTACATTAAAAGAAGTGCAGCTGGACTTCTTCATTGAAGTGAGGTATTTTTGTGACTTCGTAGACCACAAACTGATTTAGAACATTCACTTCTTAAAGATTTGTAAACCACAAAAAATACAGTGCAGTAGTGGACGGCTAATTCTGATTCTGCTGTGCTCAGGAAGGTGTAGTCCATCAACCATCAACTTGTAACAAAATACAGCTTTCTAATTATACTTCTCCATGCACTACCGGAGATAAGAAAGATAACAAACTTCGGTCATATAACACCCAGTTTTGACTTCAATGATATAACTAAACTCTAAAACATGACATAGAAACCTACCTTCAGTTTAGCCTAAATTTAGTTGTAAACTAGTGTTTCGTTGTGGAAAACCTTTGCAATAACTTGCCCAAAATTTTGTATATAATACTTTTAGACTTGATATAGTGTAGTATGACAAATAGTGTTGTTCATTTAATCTGGAATTAATGTTACTAAGTATTATTTACATGTAGTTATACACCAATTACCAATTTGACATTCGTTTCCTATGCTGTAAACCAGCGCATCTATATCTATGTAACGATAGAAGCAATAATTCATCCCAATAATTGGCACCAATAACTGACTTAATAATATTACCCTTCCGTTTTTATCTAGTAGCATAAATCTTCTTTTCATAAATCATCCGCTGTACCAACGGCTGGACGACCCCACGCTAAGTTCATTGAGGAAAAGGAACTCAACGACTGTAGCAACCGACAACTGAAATAACAACAGTAATTATTAGACGAGAAGGCTTCGTGTGAAAGTTACCAGGGAAAGGTCAGAAGAGTCGGAAGCCTAAATGCACGATAATATCCAGTAATTGATTTCTTCGCGGCCAAAGGCATGCGTTCTATCGAGGGGTAATTAAATTTAATGGAGGGACTATCGATGTTGTACATCTTTAGACGGATAAGAGGTGGTGTTTTACACACGCTCTCTGAATAATTTTATTTCCAGTCTTTGAAAGATTTAGCTTTCACGTTCGTTTGATTAGTAGCAATTAGTTAACTTAATTTATTGAAATAGCACGTTGAACTCGATCAATACTTAACTTTGTTAAGGAGCTTTGTTTAATTCTTTTTTTTTAATCCATTGTTCGAGGAAGTATTACAATACACGAGGAAATTTGGTTTTAAGAAGGCAAATTGAAAACGTTGCTTTTGTTAACAAGTCAATTTCTGCTGTTTAACTATTCAGAGATATACTTTTACTCAAATTTCAGAAATTTATGACAAACGATTAAACATTGACGCACATATGTTTACTTATCCACATAAACGCCTAGATAAATGGTAAACATGTAAACTGAACATGCTAAAAGTACTAAATAGAAATAAAAGTTTAAACAAACAGAAAGTAAAGTTTATATAAGCAACCACTTTAATTTCATGTCACGTCAGTAGTTGATAGTGACATTGAAGGCTTCCGTTAAAATTTGTCGCTATGTTGTACCCTACATAAATTAATTTATGCCTCGAGCTCCATCGAGTCTTAGGTTTGCAGAGCAAGCCGCTTTTTGAAAGTTTTTAGACTTACCACTGACCGATATTTTTTACTAAATTATATAAAAATATATGTAAATATATTTACAGACCTAGATAAGCTTGAATTGCCATAACTTTAGCTCATGATGGGAAAAATGTGAATTCAAGAAAGTTTAACCTGCTTAGGAAACATTAATTCCTCTGAGGAAGCTTTATATGAAAATAATAATAATAACAAAACAACGTTTTTTGTATCTGCATATTTGTTCATCTCTCTTACGTACACAAGAATAGGTGAAATTTTAGGGCGCCAGTAGTGAATCTTGCTATCAAAAATTACCACTATACTTTCTTGAATTTTGGTATGTCAGTTTATAAAACAGTTGGTCGTGAACTTCTTTTTTTTATTTTTAACCTTAGAAACAATTTTTCACAGAAAAAGCTTCTTTAAAAAATGTTGAGCCTTAATATGAATCAGTATATGTTTTCTGCAGAATCTGTCTTGGACACAGTCGTAACCAGAAAACTTTTTGTAAATATAGCTAAAGATTGGAACCTATATGAGAATTTGAATAGTATAGCATATATAATTTTAGATAATTCTTTCATAGTTTTCACAATAAACGTTCAACTTCTACTAACCTGATCTGTCTTCCAAGATTCCTTATTAACTGATATGCATATTTAATAAAAATCATATTTCTGCTTAATTATAAATGTTATCTTAATTAGAATATATTCGCATAAATTTTTGCGATTAAACTTTTGCACTGAAATTATTAGATGCACTACTTCCATGTCTAAAAAATGGGCTCTAAACGATATCTATATAGCACAGATTTAGATGCCAAATTTTGGCTTACATATCTAATAAATTTTGGTCTTTTATATAAATTACATACAGAGTACAATTTTTCCAAATATCTGGTGTTATTGATAATATAACTTCATGGAGACACACTTATTCTTGTTTTTATAACTGTGGAAACTGTATTTTTGTGGTGAATGAGTTGCTTTAATGAAGTCCAAATAAGTTCTATGGAATTGAAGATGATAATATGAAGATAAACATAGTAGAGTTGCGACCTTTTTCAGGTACAAGATTATTAAGAAAATATTGGGAAAACGTTTCCGAATCTAAGACTTGCTGTTGTTTCTCTGGATAATCTTCTCCGAAACAAAGGTCATGTTTGGACCTTGGGTTCGAACCGTAGCTTCTTGATGAATCTTCTGGAAATGTTCTCCAACGCCACACTAACACTAAAATTATAAACACTGCTATTTTTAATAGTTGAACTACATATGTCGTTCTACTACGAAAATGGGAACTTAGTTGCCGAAATACGTATCTAATCCTTCTAGTGTTAGTGTAGTGTCGGAGAACATTCTCGAGAAAATAAAAAAGTCATGTTTCTCTCAAAATTTTGATAAATCCTTAACGCATTATGTATTTTAAGCACTTGTGGTTAGTGGTAATTGCATTATTCATAAAAATGGACCAACCACTGTTGGTGTAAGGTAGTAAATTATTCTCTTCTGTCTTCAAGCGGAAATATAAACCGAATACATACCCAATCTATCATCCCAACTTTTCTTTCTAACATAATAGCTGTCGTAACATGTTTCGTCCCAGCAGACGAAACGTTTCTCTTCTCCGTCTTCCTTTGTTTACGTCAGTTATTCATCACTTTTTGTTAGTAGATGGAACCACTGCGACTTCATAATTGTTAGTCGCTTATTAACTATACCAAATACAAAACCGTTTCTCTTCAGAACAGCATAGCAACAACGTAGTTATACAACAGTGAACTTTAAGGTTTTTTTTATCTGTGGTTGGTGCAATATTAGGATCATGAATTCCGAAATTATTCTTTACACTATATCACTGAAGCCTGTGAGGGTGTAATTTGGTATAACTCCAGTGCATCCTAAGTAAAGCCAAACTACATACATACATGAAATCTGGTTTATTTATGTATAATATTACTTTAAGGACATGAGTCTTTCGAACTTCATTCGTAGTATTTAGTGTATTTTCTGGTTATTAATGTTATTTTCTCGGATACATTACCACTCTGCTTCCATAAGTAAATATTGGATGTAAATTGTATAGATTGGAAGTCGTAATGACTCATTCTAAAGCTTATACCATTATCGCGTGCACATACATATACACGTCTACCTGTAAAGATAAACACTCCCGTGGATAGAATCTTCTTTACTACCTCTTTTCTCTAATCATGCGTTTCATGCATATTTAAGATGTAGCAGTGGTTCAACACAGCTCTATCTGTTAGTGTTATTGTTATGTTTGTGCTCATGTTTGTCGTAAGTGTTGTGCGGCGATAACGAACCGTCCACAACAATCATTCATTTGCCGGTGGCCGCTAATGGGCCCCGACAATGGCTTCGTTCGAGTGCTTGTTGGCACCGTAGGGGAATCGGTTTTCAGAATTGTTGTGTTGATTTTGGTCATTGTGCTACCAGCCCTGCCAAGTAGGCGCGCTAAGTATTTGTTCGGATCTTGCGCCACCGTAATAATTGGTTACAAATTATCTGTTGACGCTTGCCTCAGTACATTATTTAAGTAATATTACGCGGCTGTCGTTCTGTTGATGTGTAGTAGATTTATTTATTTTTACGTAATTTTAACGTATGTGGCTAACAGGTACACTTTCGTGACAGATATGTGTGCATGAAATTATATAAGTGTTATTTAAAGTGGAATACACTTGTTTTACGAAGTGATTGAGATAGTTTTGATATACATATGTTTTACGAAGTGTTTCTTTGTTAGATACCAACAATAGGTAAATCCTTAACGAAAAGTTCAATAGCTGCTATATTTTGCCTTAATACATGGCGTCTATACAAAAAATTACTTAAATAATTAACCTTTCCAATTAGCCGCGTGTCAGCTATTTACAAGCAATACAAAAGAGGTAATGGAAATCTAAGAGCTGTGAGAAACTAAAATTACGGAATCTAGAGCTAGTTAAAGTACATTTGCAGACGTACATATTTGAATAATTGTAAAGACAACATTAGTAATAATAGTTCAAATTGTAATCTTCAAACAATAAGCTCTGAATATTGAATGAAATGTTACATATTACCCAGTAGGTACTACTAGTAATTGGTCTTCAATTAATCATACCGAATACCAGCAGTTCGTGACGATTGTGTAGATATGTAAAGCTTACTACGTAATACTTACATGCTACTATTCATGTAAACGTTTGAATCGGTAACTTTGTTTTGATTCCATTGAACTATAACAAAGTTAAATTAATTGTATTTACAAACAATTGTATATATCGTTTTTACCTTTTCTTTTGTATTTTTTGATCTACAAACTGTACCGTTGTAACGGTGCTGCTTGTTATTGACCATCAATTAAATAAGCTGTCTAGTTAATAAGAGATTCAGGACATTGATTGAGTCTTTGATATAATTAGATTATTATGTAACAATGTGTTGAAGAGTATAAATAAGTAGAAGATGAAAAACTTCTTTCACCAGTTCAACTACATAAAAATTAACTTTTGTTGATATTTCCTTTCTGCAGTAATAATTACATTTGAAAGACAGTAACGGAGTACTGGTAACTAATATGGTCTTAATGCTATTAACTCCAAATAATCTTAGTCAGATGAAAAGGCCTGTCTCTGAAGGAAGTTCTTTATTAAAATGTCAAATTTTTGTTCATGGATTCGGCAGCTGTTAAGAAACAGTAGAAATAAAGAAAAATACAAAATAGAATAAAACTAAGACTACTTACATGAATTGAACATTTTATAATAAATAATAGAAAATATTCGAAGTTGTACTGTGATAAATAAAGTAGGTACATTTTAGAATAGTTAAAACACAGGTGTAACGTTTCTATTCAAAACCAACTTTAATGCAAATGAAAACGTTATGTGGAGGTTTTGCCGGAGAAACCAAAAACCAAATTCAAATAACATCCAAAAAACAGATCTGTGTAAAATTTAAACAAACAAACTAAAGTACAGTCAGATGCAAAAAGAAAAGATGGCAACGATAAATACAGTAAAATATCAAAAGATTGAAGCAATAATCAAATTAATTTTGTACTTCAAAGGGTAGTTGGACATAAGGTGAAGGAATCTTCCAGAACTAGTGGATTTACAGTATCAATCAAGTTTGACCATGTTATTATGATGTCTTGTCACTCTCTTATCACTCCTTATTTATATCATTTTTTAAGAGTTGTCTTAACAAAGTTCGAATCCACGAAGACAATTCCAACATTTTAATAAGGAACTTCCTTCAAAAACAGGCCTCCTCATCTGTCTAATATTATTTGGAGTAACTAGCGTTAACACTATATTAGTACTAATTACAACATTGTATCGAAGTAATGCTGATATTCAATGCGAAATAGTAGTTGAGATTATTCTAAATCTAACTTGATATGAAAATCAAATTAGTTTAACCCAATTTCCTTTACTCAACCAGAATCTTCTTACCATGCCAATAGATAATGACTTACTGAACATGTCACTGTAAATATTACTTCGACAGTAAAGAGATTTATGAATATGATTTATGAACTTGAACCGAAGCATATAACGGAGGCATTAAATACGAATGTATTGACAATATAAGTCACATTAGTTGAAATAAGAGTATGATAAACGTGTCTGCAAAATAAAAGCTCAAATTCTAGAACGCCCAGACGTACACTCGACTGAAAGAAGTTGTAGAACGATTTACATAGCGATTATATGTAAATCGTTCTACAACTTCTTTCAGTTGAGTGTACGAGCAATGGTGAAAGTATTACACTGTATTCGTTTTGAAGGTGAACTTTCCGTCGATGAAGTGGAAGCACCATGATTCTTGCGGTGTGTTAAAGGCCTAATCTGCAGCAAAAGTTCTTGCTCCAGAGTATTCAAGATACTAGAGAAATAATGACAATGGACAATAAAGAATGGTCAAACAAGCACATGTAACGAATAGATGATAGAATCTATAAACCACTGGTTTGCAGACCGAAATGAATAGTTTCGAAAAAGTGTTGACTATTGCAGAATTGCTGTATTAAGTATATTCATTTAAGAGGAGGCTATGTTGAATAGCAAACTCTTCTGAATTACGACTTTTAATTGTTCCCACAGTAGGCTAAAAATATGTACATCATTATTCCCTCCTGTATATGTACACTCATGGTAAGTAGAGATTGGACAATTTCCATATAACAACGTATTGAAAGTGTCCAATCTCTACTTACCATGAGTGAACATAGATGCTAAAATTTACAAACGATGCTAATATACTATCGTGTCATATGCACTACACTCCACACTTTACATTGTTACAGCACAATATTATATTGTTGGTACAAAGCAATCATTACGATATGCTCCCATTGTTCTGCAACGTACGTACTTTGCATCAGGTTGGCCGAAAAGCTGTATTTGAAAGCATCAGCATTACTATATTGGTTGCTTGATTTTTTTTGAATTAAGCTATGTCGACTTGGGTACCACAGTGTTCGTATATACCAAAGTCTTGAGCTCTTAGGAGACGTGCAACTTGAGGCATTGGTTACACCTTTCAGATCTAGTTCTGCCAGACGTCTCCTAATAGTACGTGCAGCAAGAGCGATATTACACCACTGTAGCAAATCAGCTGTAAGGTGTTTTCAGGTTCTCTTTCCATTTCGCAGGCACATTCTTTGTAAAGCTCTATCAGTTCTTCCTAACATTTTGCGTTTTTCACTACTTTTGGGATTGTTCTCGTACGACTAGGTTTCACTATTTTCAGCACATTAGTCTTTTCAAAGTTAACATATCTTATGCATTATTTGATATTTTATGATATTAGAATAATGTCAAATATCAGACACAAAATGTCTTTGTTCTTTTACTTTGCAACGGCACTTTTTCACATACATTTTCAAAACAAAGAAACATAAGATATTCACACTACTTATCGCAGAGCAATGTGTAACATTGATTCATGCAAGTATTAAATACATATGACCACGATAATAGTAGAAGATAAGAAAAGACAAACCAAAGAGCAACAAACAAACCAGCAAAGGAATTTTATTCTTTGGCACACCAGTGAAAAAATGTTTATTGTACACATTTGCTATTCATTTGGTCGTATTTTGCAAATACGTCTTTATTCTTTATTTTATATGTAAATTATATTCACACATTGTTCTATACACAAGCAAAATGCGTAATCATCACTAACTCTTAAACATACATCGAATTGTATGCTAAATATTAATATGGAACAACATATGTACTTCATCAAAAATTGAATAATAACTTGAAACAAGCCTACGTGGTGTTAAATGAAATTGACAACATTATTGGCAGATTGGGTGTAGATTCACTTAACATATAAGGTATGTAAATTTACTAAAAGATTGTATTTCTAAGCTTCACCCACAAATTGCGAGTCACTTTGATAAATTGTCAACGCGTTTGGACGGCAATGCTGCCATTATCGCTTTGATAATGAGCGCTGTTGGCAATTTATTAAAGTGTTTGGTGTTTCTGTGGGTGAAAGTAAGTTAGTGTTTTACTTCGGCACCAAGGGATCTATGGGTGACTATTTTTAAAATTGTTACTGTGGAGACAAACCAATTTACCTACTTACCTTCTTGCAACTTACCTGTGTACCCTAAATGTCAAATTATTAAAGTAAAAGTAGTGTTGAAACATTAGATTAGGGAATATGTAGCTTCTATTTACTTTGTACACGTGGAGATACTTAGTGGGTAGTATTTGCAATCTCTACATAATTTTTCTTATGCGTATTGTCAAATTTAGAACGCTTAGTGTGAAATTTATTATTATAATATATATATAATAATATAAAATAATCAATTACAAAATCTCTAATAAAATTATGCAAATATACATTAATTCAAATGTAAGGATACCTGAAATACCACACAGTTAAAATATCTAGTTGGACGGAATATAAACATGAATCTGTTGGCTCCTTCATGTTTACAATCATTAGAGAATGAAATATGCATCTAGAAGGACCTGCTTATGTTATGTTATGTGCTCTTTAATTTACTTATTTAGTCGTGCAGTAAATTACAGTGGTCTTCACAAGTACTTCTGATGGATAACGGAACATCAACGACAAATGCAGGCGATTTTCTGTCGAGACAGTTGTGTTTAAGTACTCGAATATTTTTCCCTCTATCGCAAGAAAACTTCCGCATAATATAACCATTTGTCGTGATAACAGACTGCCCTGAGGAACAAATAACATATGTACGCATATGTGTGCGTGTGTTGGAGTTGTAAATTGAATAAGCTTTATGTAGTGTGTGTGGGCTATAAATAAGCCAATTACTGTGCGTCGACTTCTCTCTGTCATCTTTTCATTTTCGTAGCTGGCCATGGTGTTGTCTTTTTATTCTTGTACATGGAGGTAATTCAACAGAGTACCACCGAGTCCGTTAATAACACAGAATTATGGTAATTAACGCATTAGCTACGAAGAGAGGCCGTTTAATTCAAACGGGTAAGCGTATAATTAATAGTTCGTTTGTTTTTCTCTCATCGTATGGTTGGTAAGAAACGTGATGCATACGACAGCCGTGCAAACGGTGTATGATATCTTTCAGGTGTAGCATGTACAGTACAACACAAGAACGCCGCGTAAATAATTATAGATAACAATTCGTGGGATAGTGAATGTCTTCTTCTATTTATTATAAACTAATTGACAAGAAAAAAAACGGAGACATCTCCAATTTGTCTTGAATAAATTGACGTGCGGCATTGAGAAAATTAGATAGTATAATTTATTGAAGCTCGGATAAGTTATCGTGCAGTCTTCTAGTAAATCCTATTATGGAAATGCAATTACACAAACGCATCTATTCTATCTGCAAATTTAAGGTTACACGTTTTCTTAATTCATGATATAATGGCATATAGTATTGCGAGATATAATGGATTGTGTTCAATCTTTCCATGAGTGTACGTAAAATGCTATTCAGAAAGCTTTTACTACCAAATGATTAATCCTACACAAGTATGAGCATCTAATGATTACTATACAGGATTCGGAAATTATACCAAAAGAGGAGATTTATGAGCTTCAAAGTGAATCATCAGTAATAACGCATTACGAGGCGAGACAGGTGCAGCTACAGTATCGACCATAAGTGAAAGATCACCGACGCATATAATGAAATAATAATATAACAAAAGCACCATATACGAACTCTAAGCTGTACCTATGTAATTTAATTAAAGCATATTTTTTTTGTATTTTCGGAGAACTGCCAACTACCACTATTAGTTTCAAGTGTAACAACTAGAATAGCTTTCCATGCGCCTTGGAAATGTTTCCAAATTTCTAGTTTTAGTCGTGAACGATATCTCCTTGCTCATTTACCGACGTTCTACCAAAGTAATTGCGAACACTAAATCATGTTAACAAGTACCCCGTTTACTTTTCTTTACTGTAGATACTCTCTGCAATCTATAGCGAAGCATTTAGGTCGTTATCTGCTGTATGTATGTAGTGTTAGGGTGATGATACACTGCAACCTAGAAGATCCATTGTGTCCCTTATTCTCGCAGTATTTACAGCTGATCGATTAGTTCGATTCATTTTAAGAAGTGCAGGATGTCAGAAAGCTCCAGTTTAAATTCTCCTTCTTCAATTTTATTTGCTTCTAGGTGCAAAGTCCTTGAGCTACACAGTACAGAGCAGGTTGAAAATATATAATTAGATGTTTCATCTTCTTCCTCGCAAAATCTACATTTGGCTTCCTTCATTATTTTAATTTTACTTAGCCCATTAAGTGTACAATATATGTACATACTTATATCCATGTTACTGAGGTTAATGCATTCTGATCTCTTTCGGTTATATGTTCCCAGAAGACTTTTATTGTGCCTCATACCATGAAGATTCTCCCAGTATTTAGATTTTCTCTGCTCTACTTCACTTTTGAGCTTCTCCAGTATTGGGCCCCTTCCTTAGCGAGATTGTCTGTTATCTCGTTTCCTTTCACTCTGTGTGTGCCGGAAGCCACAGTAGGGTTACCTTGTTCTTTTTTACTAGCTCATTTAGTTTGTCTAGACACTCCTAAACCAACTTGGAGCTGATAATACTGGAGTTTAGCTTCCTGATGGCTGCTTGACTATCAGGCATTATAATAATCTCTTCTCTTTTTATAGCTTCTGACAATGTTGAACTGGATGCATCTTTCAATAGCGTGTATCTCAGCGTGGAAGATACTTGGCTACATCCCCAAGCATTCGAAATATTTAGTTTTAGACCCATATATTTAGTTCCCGTTCCCTCGTTTTGGAGCCATCGGTGTACCATTTGATGCCGTTGTTATTGAGTTTTGAGATAGTGGCTTTGTCCTATTCGCTCTTGATACTACGCTTTCTGACAAATCTTCACAAAGCTAAACTTTTCCCCAAGTCATCTCGGGACATATCCCAGGTTACCTCACCTTCAGGAGGCTATGACGTATGCCTAGCCAATCCTTCTCTGCTTTTATTATATACTTGTTGTATGTAAAATCTTTCTCTAATCTATCTTTATAACACTTTTTTTACCATAGAACCTCCTCCATGTTTTGCACGATGGCCATTCATTCTTTCACTCTGTCTGCCCCGAACGTAAATACGCAGATTGCTACCAACAACTTGATTTGTCAATCCATAATATCTTTCTTTACATATCCCAGTGTTCTATATACCACTTGAACCATTTTTAATAAATGTTTTAGCTTGTTAATGGTTTCTCTGAACTTAACTTCTTTTATTTGACTATTTTAACGCCATAAATAATTTACAGTAAGTACTGATGACTGAGTGTTTCATATCCTAAGTACAAGCTGCAGACGATTATACTATTAAAGGACTTTGCTATATTTTTATCTGAAAAGTTGATGACTCTTCTATATAACATTGCTCTTATATAGTTTTTCATTCGCTGTAGATTGTAAAATGATTGTACCACGATTATTAGCAATGTCTTAACGACCTTTAGAAAACCATTATACAAAACATATCCACCTTTTTTATATATCATCAAAATAGTCATTGTTATTTATTTGATATTAAGCATAGGTATGTAT
>SMLS01076858.1:0-11572 GCA_004785975.1 Popillia japonica
ATGGAGACCAGTGATTAACCGGAAATAGTAGGTATAAACTGGACATATGTAAATGTGATCTAATGTTTAGTAGTCATTCCGTCTTAACGTTTAGTTCCACAATTCTATGGTAGATGCTCTGTCTACTCCAACGTACTCCATTTCTCCATCTATCGTGTTGCTTCAATAATGCTCCTTTTCGCTTAATTTTGAGAAATTGTTTTTTCCTAACTTGCAATCGGTGGGAGACTATACCTAATTGTGAAACAAAAGCTGTTGTTCTTTAGGGTGTGGTTACCGTTATTTTGGCCTAAGAACACTTCAGTGCCGCCCGATTTAGCGCCAGTACATTTGAAAACGTTATAACGGTATGTGTTACGGCAATAACCGTTAGAAGCCAAACTGAGCTACAAGTAGATGTCCAAATATTCTGGGCTGAATAGAAGAAAACTGGCAATCATTTCAATCAATATCAACCGCTTCAATATCACAAATTATAGAAGTTAATATCGAATTCTTTTATTAATTAGAACATTCATTAGAACACGTAAAATACAACCACAACTCCTGCAAATCTCTCGAATATCGCTGCATAAACTTGAACAAACAATCTAAGTGGAATTGGAAACGTACCGTCTGCATACTAGTTAAGAGATTCCCCATATGTGCACCGGTTCTTGTTCAGAACTACCTAAATAGTGTGAATTCTGCTAGTTTGCATTGTAACACATTTACAACAACCAAGGCACTGACAAAACCCACTTCTTGTCTGTAGTCTTTTGACTAACAAATTATGAACAATTCATTATCAATACATATGTCTTCACTTCCGCAATGTATCTCCCATAATTGGCAACGATAACTAAACATCATTATGAATGATAATAATATAATATTTGTTCCTAGCTCTGAATTGTAAACCGAAATGCTTTCTTATCATACCTAATGCGAAGCAGAAAAAAGAAACAGAGAAATCATCTAAAATCCTCTTTAAAAACTGATGCGCTTATTCCCGAGCACATTATTCAAAACTGTCACCGCGAACTAAGGCGACTGTCATTCCTACTATAAAAATATCCATTATATAAAACGGTTAGGGAACGTTGAGACAGATAAACCGACACATCCCACCTAATTATATGAACACAAGTGAGGATTAATTCATACGTTCGCGCCTCTCTTGAATTTTTTTTTCGCGCTGTGTTTTAAATATCTACAGTTACAGCTTTGTGGAAAGCGTTAATTACACATGACAGGTTCTTAAAATATTACAGACATATGTAATTTTCGCATAAAATACGATCCTTTAGAGCGCCTAATATATTATAGGCAATGTGCTATTAAATTACGTTGTTCTTTTTATAATACGTTTATATATATTTAGAAAGCAGCGAATAGGATTGGAGGAGCTATATTTTGATTGTGTCCCTGTGTTGTAGATCGCGAATATCAAACGATAATCATTGAATATTATCTTATGAGTTATTTTTAAATGTTTATGCATAAAGCAATTTTGGCAGGTGTAATAGCAAAACTATAATGAAATATGACGTATACATATATGAACTATGTTTGTTATCGTAATAATTCATCCAGCACACAGAATTGTGATAACTTCATCTAGCAATTATAGCGTGATTTAGTGTTTTCCACGCATAGTAGAACACCATGTCTGTTGCTGTTCTACGATGTTAAATGGAAAAGTAAGTTTTTGATTATTATAAATCCAAAAGTGCATTTTACTTTAGATATTGTTTAGACAATAGGGTTGTGATGAACATCAAATGTTGATTTTCCGGGGAAAAAGCGCAATAGATTTAGAAGAACCACAAAATGTGGTTAACTCGAAACATAGACCATCGCCGCTTGCATCAATCATTTTTGGCAAGTTGTGGATACCACACCAGTAAATATCCTCCCCTCTCATTTTGACATATCTTTGCATGAAACCAAAGCGCTGCTCAGCAAAAATACTTTCATGATGGAGCATTGCTATGGACAAAATGACGTTAATATTTTGTGTCATTCCTTGCGCAGTCAAGGGTTCATATCGATCAATTTTTGTTGGTAGGGTTTGGTATTAACCGCTTCGCCGGGTTCGACCAGCTCATAGTAGACCACCCTCCTTCTCATCCCAACAAGAAGAGAGCAACGTATGCCTACTAAAGCGTTTCTGTCTTACTAAGGGTATGATCACATGTATCTTCTGATGGGGCAGATTGGTGATACAATTCTCGAAGCAATCAATATAATTCAAGAACAGCTTTCTTCAAATAAAACAAAAGAATTATATTGCTCGCAAACGTTCTCCTGTTGGGATTCGGAGATGAATCCACTAATGAAAAAAGAGCTGGATATTGGTTTGAAAAAAATTGTTCTGGCAATTGAGTACCGTCAACGAGCCTATAATATATATTTATATTTTTGATTCTCTTTTTTGGACGTCACTTTCTCTTCTTTCCACCACTTCCTTCCTCCAGGACTTTCCTCGTAGATTTACATATACTCCGACATCCGACAGGTGCGTCCAAGCTATCTCACTCTTGGCATTTTTACGGCGGCTGTTGTATCTGGGTTTCCAAAAATACTCTGTATCTCTATATTTGTTTTGCGTCTCTATCTGCCGTTTTCCATCTTCATTCCTCCCAAAATTTTTCGTAGCATCCGTCTCTCCTAAAAAGTTAACACTACGTATACTCATAATATGCAATAATGCATCTCAAATCAACCCTGTAATCGTTTACACGCATTTTACAAGACGTGACAGACTAGACTAATTACTGTAGCTAAATATAATTAGACCCCAGTACATTAGCAAGTACATGCATACTAATAAATAATCTGTCGTTTAAACTGAAATTTACACACTTCGTAACATGGCAATGATTTGACTGCTACCGTTGCGCAGACATTTTGTCTTCATGCTCCCTGGATGCGTACCATTATACGTAAAATTAATGATGTTCCTCTAAAAAGATAAAACGTATACAACGAGAACGGCTCAACCTGGCATATATTATTAAAGCACCAATTTCGTAAAGTACGCCGAGGCCATTACCGCAAAAATATCCGTTTATATTGGTGTGTATGTATAGTTATCTTGTACATATTTGTATGATACTCTTGTAGACAGTGGAATTTGAACGATACTAGAAGCATCCGTATTTTATTTAACTAAAAAATGCATACTGTCCGATACACGCAATATTATAGTTTGGTTACCAACTAGCCTTCCAACTTACCTAGTCTGGCCTTTGCAACCTCCTTTCATGCGTTTACATAATATTGTCCACTAGTATACAAACATGTTCGTTCATCTCTTTTGCGATGATTTCGCGTTATTTCATTTGCTTGAATTACGAATTGAAGCAGAACATTTAGTAATTAGGCGCAACACAAACTGATGGAATAGAGTAGCTCGGCGAATCATTATATTTTGGCCCTCGCACGGGACCGGGTACATCATTAAAATTCAAACATATTAATTACTAAGCGCCGTAAATCACCTGCATGTCGTCACTGGAATCGATAATTGACTAGGATGAAATGTTAATAAATAACGCTTTCTCATTGCTGTGATAGATGACGCTGAAGAACATCTAAGTTCATCAATCACGAAAACGTTTTTAATAGTTTTATGTAGATGTTGAAGAGAAATGGTACTGTATAGGATGTCACTTTGATTTTGTGCGCTTGCCTAAAAGACGGAATTAATCACCTGATATGGCAACTATTCGAAGAAGCGACTTAATACATAGTTAATGTATCTTATTATAATGGGTATTGCACAGATCATGCATGAAATAATAGCATCATTCTGAAAGCAATATTGCATAATACTTACATAAATTATTAGTTATGACTGGTGTCTTACTTTGATCTGCGCAGACTTGAAATAAACCAATTTTGAAAATTTGGGGGATGAGGGATCGCTTGATGGTAGAAGAACGTCTCAAAAGGCCTTTAAAGTCATTGTATAGTAAACTCTGACAAATATACGACACATCTTACAAACTCGAAGAACGCAGTTGTAAGACGTGTTTTAGTTGTGAAGGAACATGAGATACGAGATTCGAATGCCGGCTCCAGAATTTTTGGCGCATCGAGATAGAACTAGTTGCCCGTTCGAATATCTTTCGTCTCTGCGAACTAATTAGGAACACAATAGCACTTGCGATGAAGTAATATTATAAGAAAGGCAAGAGGACACATGTACACACATAAATTAATATATACAACAGCTGCAGTTGCAACATCTGATAAGCAATACACCGTCAAAGCCACTGCAGCTAGACCCACTACAGATTAGTAAAACAGTAGAACCAGATAATTGAAAAGAACGAAATGAAATGGTTCCCCAGAAAATTCTATGTATTTTTTGTGTCAATTCTTATGTCTAAAAATTTTCAAAGCAAGATTCTTGCCCCATTGTCCTATTGATCAGAAAAACCATTTTTTTTCCGACGATGAGTAGATGATGACGGTAGTAAAAGAATAGACACTCATCGTCTTAAATCTAATTTTCCCAAGAGATGTTCAAACATTTTAAACCCAACTTTGTAGATGACAACCACTGAGATGCAACTTTTTGGGGCCCAGCGATGATTTGGGGAATCAGCACATTTCGTCTTAATTTTTCTCTTTGTTTTTCGTTGACTGTTTCCAGAATTATTCATATTCAGTTTGTATTCTTCAATTGTTATTTTACGTTAACACAGTAGCAATTCTACAAAAACAAAACAATCCCAAAATATTGTCTCCATAATTCTACCAACAGATACACTAACAACATGTAATTGTAAAGAACCAATTAGACGATATGAAGGTGCAGATTCACCTAATACTATGGACATAGATATATAAATTTATAGTGGTAGCAACCACATTGCACTTAACTTCAATTTTACATATTTTCAACAATGACTCTTCGAATCACAACCATCTACGCCTAGAATGCTATAAACAATAAATACTGTTGATACAGAAATTTTCAACTGGTCAGACTTAAGTAATTGGCAATACGTAGTAGGTATGTGTTTGTACATTACTAATTCTCATTTCTACTGCAGAACTGTCTTCTGCTTTTTAGAATACCCCATCTTCTTTACTAAAGGTAGAAGGCTCCTGAATTCATTATTTAATGAACAGATAAGTCTTCGTATGCAGTTGGTGTATTTGACTAAAGGTATTGAAGTTTTGAGAGCAAAAGAATTTATCAGCAACCATCAATATTAATTTGTGAGTATCGTCAGCATTGCAGGGTGCTGGATATGTGGTTCTCTCCTTACACGTTTTGTAACTTAATATACTTATTTCCTTTCTTGCAACAATTAAAGGCTTTACGTCATAAATTTTCATAAACCCTTTCCCGTTAGTTTTTTATTAAACTTTGTAATAAATGAATTTATCGTCTCCAATATGTCGGTTAATTGTTTAAGAATGTCAACACACACAGAAAAATAGTGTTAGGGTAATTTGTGTGAAACACCAAGAAAAACAGAAGAAAAGTGATCTCTAGTTTTCTCGTTTCAATTCAGTTCAGTTTCAATGGAAAGGCGAACACAAATATAGCAAACAAAAAAGAAGACTACTAGTTTGCATTTACATATGTATGTATGTAAGTATATGAATTGTAAAGAATACTTTGAACGTATACTCATCTGCCAATATTTTCAGGCGTAATCTATTTATTCTATTTGTTTGAAGCATTCTTGAACATCATGAACTCAATACACCCTGAAATAAAAGCATACTGTTGTGAGTTAAACCGCATATTACTTAATAGAATTTCAACATTCCAAGAATCGTGCTGATCCCATTTAGATGTATGTATATATTTAAAGCGCCATAAACCCTTGCAACAGTTTTCACGAATCCGAATCCACATATTTCGCTACATAAAACGCAACATGTGGCCACACATAAGCACACATCATATTGGATAAAATTTCATTAGAAACGAATAAAATCTCCCGCGACAGATACAAACACATACGACACAGTAAAAGTTTTACGATCTGAATTTCGATACAATACCATCTGCTTTAGGATATAAACGCGATTCACGTCTTTTGATCTCGGTGATAAACATTTAGGCGGAAAAGACAGAAGTGAAAAAGAATTTGCACCACATAGTTTGTTCGTTTCGTTTACCTCGTTGTACATTCATCGGCAAAATTTGTATCTCTTATTAACTCTAAATCGACGATTCATGTAAAAGAAATTTTTCTGCCAACATTGCCATCAGCACATAGTTAAGAATATATACTGGTGGTAGTTAGTTGAAAGTTTAATGGATACGGAAAAACTGAAGTTTGCCGATTTCTTGCTTGCAAATGTTTTCGGATAAAATTTATTCAATGATGAGACCTAGTTTTGGCTTAATAACAATGGAAGCAAATGTAGAGTTCTCGATAATACTTTATGAGCACAGCAAGAGCATGCAAATAAGGAACTTTTCTACATCTGTAATAGCAAATGTTCGTGTTTTGTCGAGGAGTATACCATACAGTCGAAGCTTATTCTGGACAGATAAAGCACGGTGTTAAAGGCAGCCTGTTTGGTTGGTAAATTTTATATTTAGTGCATTTAGTATCTGATCAATACATTCGGATAGAAATAGAATATGTAGTCGCAAAACCTATAGAAACCCGGAAATTTGTTGTATCTACGTATGAACTCCCACCACAATATTTTAGTAGCGTTCTTCTAGATAAATATTTGAATTCGGGTCATATGCCATTGTATTGCAAAATATTTGAAATTTATGAATAATAAAATCTTTTCGCAATTTTCGTATAATGTCGGCAATAAAATGGTTTGTTGACATATGTAGCCGACGTCACGCTAAATTTATTTTTTAGAGTGTACTTATTTATAAATACACTTGTACACACATAGGACGTAATAAAGCATTAACAACGACGTAATGAATATAATGCAATAGTCTATCTTTATTGGATTAAAGTCAAACCTATCATTATCTTTTCATAGAAAACAACATCATTTGTATCCAAGTATTTCATTATTAATCCTGTTTACGCTAACTATAACTGTTTCAAATATATTACATATATATGTACATACAAATAAGTCTGATAGAATGTAATGTCAAGCGTCGGATAATAAATTTTAACTTAAGTTGTAAACGTAGTTAATTCTAATAAATTATATAAAGTGGTGGAAGAATTTCTAAACATTAATACTTTAACATTTGTACGACGAACAAGCTACAATTATTGAGAATAGAAAGATTGATTAAGCGTTTAGAATGTTTATTTTAAATATGCTTAAAGTAATTGCCATTTACAATAATACGCTTAACCAGTCTCTCCTTCCATAGTATAAAAGCGTTCAAACCTGCAGTCGTTAAGCATACTATCAAAAACCACTTAATGGTTATGTTAATCTGTTCTGACGGGAACCTTTTCCTTCTCAAATAATTTTTGAGCTCAAAAATAGCCAGAAGGCACACATCGGCAAATTAGGTAAGTAAAGGATATATTTCTACAAGTTTGATTTTGTTTGGCACATCATGATGTAGCAGGGTTCCCTTTCTTGGCACTTTACTAAACACGGTAGCCAAACAATTTTCAACATACCAACATTACAACCTTTTTCAAATGTAAATGATCGTGCAATATTAATCTCACTTGCGAGGGTCCAATCTTCAGATTGAACTCTATCATTGTGTAGGTAATGTGATTGTGCTCTTCCACCATCTTCTTCGCCGCAGCAATGTTTTTGTGGTTAACGGCGGCTATAGGAGGGCCAGCTGCTTTTCTGTGTATCACCAACTTGCAACATCGTTCAAATTCTTTGTACCATCTATAAACAGCCAGTGATGGTGCGAGATTCCCAAATGCAGATTTCAAACTTTCCTCACACTCGTATGTGCTCAAGCCTATCTTGAAATTATAGTAAATCATTAGCCGGAAGTTCTCTCGTGATAATTCAATTTTTTCGTTAACAGCAGGTTCTTCTATGGATTATTTCTCAGACACTATTCAAGCGAATTGCGCAAACTAAACTATATTTGACAGATAAAATAATGCACTATTTAATAAACAACAATTTGTTTTGCACGGGCAACTCGATGTTTCAATTCTCAATAATTGTAGCTTATACCTCGCATATGTATGTACACCAGCAAGTATTGTTTTTTAAAAAGACTTATAGCAATGTACAACAAACAACACCTGCTATGATAACACCTATTATTTGTTTAGGATTGCTACAATAGATCCATATAGGTTTACTCTTCGTTGTGTCATCTCATAGCTCTAAAGATAACTTAACAGATATCAAAAACATTCTTAGATCCAAAGTTGCCAAAAGTCTTTAATGTAAGAGTACAATGTTCGTTTAACCTACTGACAAAGGCACCAACATAAAATTACAATGAACAATACTGCAAAGTTGATTAATTGATGATAATTGATTATTTACTTTACCAGCTGACTAAACATTTAGATAGATCATTTAAAAACTTCGCGTAAAAAGGCAACGCTGTTTTCTCGAGTTTACACGAACTCGCTTTTCAAAAACCGTACATTCTGCACAAGGTTGAACGTGTATCTGCAACTTAATATACACTTCGTCGCTGTACACACACGATACGTTTCACTAACAAACGTGTTACTGTGTCTGTGTGGTCTCTGTGTACGAAAGGTATATTTGAAACCACTGCTTTCCTTATCAACTTATCTGAAATTCAAACACAGACGGCACATTTACTGCCTCCACAGTATTTAATGTCTTTAACCTAATTCTTTCGTAGCAGAGGGGAAATGTTTGTTGACTTACCGGTGCATTATACGATACATACGTTTGGATACATTTACTTGTAGGCGATATCGTATTACATGCTAGCATATAATTTCCTTACGTTAAAGAAACAAAAGAAAATGTGCTTTTGATAAATGACGCAAAGATATATGTACATACCTTTGCTGTGGTCTTATTTGCCTGTGAATGTGAATGTGTATGGACCTAAACTACAGATTAGAAGATATTGATATGAAATCAAAAGAAAGCCGGAAATGGAAACAGATCTACTTAAAACCTATTTACCATTGAAGAACTGGAAAAAGGGATCAATGGCTTGAAAAACTGGAAATTCCCTGGAATGGGCGGAGATAGTGACAGAACAAATCAAGCACTTCGGCCCTAAGGCAAAAATATGGCAGGCTACTTATCAAATTCCAAAAATAGGCGCAAATCAAAAGAGATGCCAAGCAGCTACCGCCCGATATTGTTGTTATGACACCTGTTCAAGTTCTACGAATCCCTTACTCCTCTTCACCGTATCCAGGGCCACTTGGAGCTAAAACTAATTCCCCTACAGGCGGGTTTCAGGCCAGGAAAATGTTGTACAGGTCAAGTATTAAATATTACCGTACATGCAAAGAATATGGTTTTGAGCGGAGATAGATAACAGGGATGGCCTTGGTAGATCTCACGGCTGCATATGGTAGCATTAATCATAGGACACCTTAGAGACCTTACAAAATCAATTGAGTCAGTACTTTGTAACAGACGCTGCTGCGTCGTGCTGGATGGGAAAATTAGTAGGTGGAGCAGAACATTTTATATATGCTAACAATCTTGGCATCGCTGTACAAAGCAAAACACATGAACAGGTTCAAATTAAACTGGAAGACGCCCTAAATATTACATCACACTATCACAAATAGAATCAGTTGGAAGTTAAATTCTGCTAAAATTCGATGTCTGCATTTCACCTAACCACTCGTCTGGCGAACAAATAGCTAACCCAGATACCACGGTGTAGTTCTTGATTGATCTCTCACATGTGTACCAGTATCACTGCGAAAACACCAAGAAGAAAGTCACTACTAGGAACAATGTCCAAACTGGCAAGGTGCAAGTGGGATACAATCCCAATAGTACCAAAACTGAAGCCATGTGTTTCTCGACAGCAGAGTATACTTGCCCAGTTTGAGGCTAACAACACACGCCAAATAATCACTGGTTGCATGGAGGTTTGCATCCCCGGAAGGTCGAAGACTCTGTGTCCAATATTTGGAAAGGTTCAAACAAAAGCTTGAGGAACCTCAAGGACCTGGGATCTAGGACCTGAAAAACCTGTCGTATACTAAACTGTATACGTGCCAGCGTTGCTCCAGTCAAATCCAACTTGACGAAAGGAGGTATAATAGCAGATGATGATGTTGAGGGCGAATGGGAAAAAGGCACAATGTGGCAGACTTGGCAATATGTGGGTTGTGTCTCTCCGAATGCACACTCGATAATTTGTCGGTCGCTAACACTAAAGCTGACGTAGCCTATTTTTGGGACGAAAGTAATCGTAGGATTCGGATTCGTTGCCAATAATATTTCTTAATATTGTAATTAACACAATTAAGTTGAAACGTATATTTTTTTTGATTAAACTTTTTCGAATTTCTAGGGTTGGTCATTCTACTGCAGGTTAGGATATGAAAACGAAATAAAGTCGCTGTATTCCGTTTTTGTCTATTTTAATAGATGTACAACTGGAATTAGCAAAAAACGCCTAGTAGTGTTGCTGACATTTCCTCTATCTTGCCAAAGTTCATTTATAATATGATTTATGACACTTCTGGATAAGCTGTTTTAATTTGGTTCTCTCGCTTCTATTCTTCTGTAGCTTTTTTAGATAATGATATGCATAATCATTTCTATAATGCAACATATTACAAATCATCTATGGTAACTGAAATACATCGTAGCTTGTTTGTTTTTTAATAAAATGTTTCAAGTTTCTTTTTCAATCATTAAAGTGTAACTGAAATCTGAATTTGAGAATTTTATTTTTATATTAATTAATAAAATTCATGTATGTCTGCAATTGTCGTATCTTCTACCTTTTACATTCATAATATTCATACCGCTTGTATTATTTATTACACAGAGATTCTAGATTGGAAACAATTTAAGGGCTACGGATCCAATTATAAATTCTAACATGTCGTTCGCTTCAATTATTTCCACTACAAGGGGCGATACACCCGCATAAAAGGTGCGGAACGAAAATGAGATAGAAATTAAGTTTTTACGTGCCTCGACCTCGTTCAGCGGGAACGATCTCATTTACAAATGAGTATTTGTTGTCCTTAACAAAGGATGTTTTGTTCGGCGAACATCAGTTCGAGATCTATCGTGTTCGCGGTAATCATTAGCGGAGAACCCCCGCTAATTTGTCCTTATATTACGTGATGGTGGTAGTAGTTGTGCCGGGAGTAGCAACAACGACGATGCCTAGCACCTGTTCTTACATGTACCGCACTTCCGGGAGCTTTCTGTTTCGATGATAGATTTGGGGCGTACGAAGAAAGCAGGAAACGAGTATGTTGTTGTGTATTTAGACGGTAACATGTAGTGCGGATGATGTTCAATGTGAAATGTGTAGTGCGCTGTTAGTATCGGAGTTAGATTTAATCTACCGAAACAATGTCGGTTTACTGGAAATTCATTACTTAAATATTGGAAGACACAATAAACCTCTTTTCTGTAAATAATTATTACACTAGTTGGCTAGATACTTCAAGCAATTAATTTTTATTTATAATATAAAGCTGATTTTCACATA
>SMLS01076859.1:0-11526 GCA_004785975.1 Popillia japonica
ATGGAGACCAGTGATTAACCGGAAATAGTAGGTATAAACTGGACATACGTAAATGTGATCTAATGTTTAGTAGTCATTCCGTCTTAACGTTTAGTTCCACAATTCTATGGTAGATGCTCTGTCTACTCCAACGTACTCCATTTCTCCATCTATCGTGTTGCTTCAATAATGCTCCTTTTCGCTTAATTTTGAGAAATTGTTTTTTCCTAACTTGCAATCGGTGGGAGACTATACCTAATTGTGAAACAAAAGCTGTTGTTCTTTAGGGTGTGGTTACCGTTATTTTGGCCTAAGAACACTTCAGTGCCGCCCGATTTAGCGCCAGTACATTTGAAAACGTTATAACGGTATGTGTTACGGCAATAACCCTTAGAAGCCAAACTGAGCTACAAGTAGATGTCCAAATATTCTGGGCTGAATAGAAGAAAACTGGCAATCATTTCAATCAATATCAACCGCTTCAATATCACAAATTATAGAAGTTAATATCGAATTCTTTTATTAATTAGAACATTCATTAGAACACGTAAAATACAACCACAACTCCTGCAAATCTCTCGAATATCGCTGCATAAACTTGAACAAACAATCTAAGTGGAATTGGAAACGTACCGTCTGCATACTAGTTAAGAGATTCCCCATATGTGCACCGGTTCTTGTTCAGAACTACCTAAATAGTGTGAATTCTGCTAGTTTGCATTGTAACACATTTACAACAACCAAGGCACTGACAAAACCCACTTCTTGTCTGTAGTCTTTTGACTAACAAATTATGAACAATTCATTATCAATACATATGTCTTCACTTCCGCAATGTATCTCCCATAATTGGCAACGATAATTAAACATCATTATGAATGATAATAATATAATATTTGTTCCTAGCTCTGAATTGTAAACCGAAATGCTTTCTTATCATACCTAATGCGAAGCAGAAAAAAGAAACAGAGAAATCATCTAAAATCCTCTTTAAAAACTGATGCGCTTATTCCCGAGCACATTATTCAAAACTGTCACCGCGAACTAAGGCGACTGTCATTCCTACTATAAAAATATCCATTATATAAAACGGTTAGGGAACGTTGAGACAGATAAACCGACACATCCCACCTAATTATATGAACACAAGTGAGGATTAATTCATACGTTCGCGCCTCTCTTGAATTTTTTTTCGCGCTGTGTTTTAAATATCTACAGTTACAGCTTTGTGGAAAGCGTTAATTACACATGACAGGTTCTTAAAATATTACAGACATATGTAATTTTCGCATAAAATACGATCCTTTAGAGCGCCTAATATATTATAGGCAATGTGCTATTAAATTACGTTGTTCTTTTTATAATACGTTTATATATATTTAGAAAGCAGCGAATAGGATTGGAGGAGCTATATTTTGATTGTGTCCCTGTGTTGTAGATCGCGAATATCAAACGATAATCATTGAATATTATCTTATGAGTTATTTTTAAATGTTTATGCATAAAGCAATTTTGGCAGGTGTAATAGCAAAACTATAATGAAATATGACGTATACATATATGAACTATGTTTGTTATCGTAATAATTCATCCAGCACACAGAATTGTGATAACTTCATCTAGCAATTATAGCGTGATTTAGTGTTTTCCACGCATAGTAGAACACCATGTCTGTTGCTGTTCTACGATGTTAAATGGAAAAGTAAGTTTTTGATTATTATAAATCCAAAAGTGCATTTTACTTTAGATATTGTTTAGACAATAGGGTTGTGATGAACATCAAATGTTGATTTTCCGGGGGAAAAGCGCAATAGATTTAGAAGAACCACAAAATGTGGTTAACTCGAAACATAGACCATCGCCGCTTGCATCAATCATTTTTGGCAAGTTGTGGATACCACACCAGTAAATATCCTCCCCTCTCATTTTGACATATCTTTGCATGAAACCAAAGCGTTGCTCAGCAAAAATACTTTCATGATGGAGCATTGCTATGGACAAAATGACGTTAATATTTTGTGTCATTCCTTGCGCAGTCAAGGGTTCATATCGATCAATTTTTGTTGGTAGGGTTTGGTATTAACCGTTTCACCGGGTTCGACCAGCTCATAGTAGACCACCCTCCTTCTCATCCCAACAAGAAGAGAGCAACGTATGCCTACTAAAGCGTTTCTGTCTTACTAAGGGTATGATCACATGTATCTTCTGATGGGGCAGATTGGTGATACAATTCTCGAAGCAATCAATATAATTCAAGAACAGCTTTCTTCAAATAAAACAAAAGAATTATATTGCTCGCAAACGTTCTCCTGTTGGGATTCGGAGATGAATCCACTAATGAAAAAAGAGCTGGATATTGGTTTGAAAAAAATTGTTCTGGCAATTGAGTACCGTCAACGAGCCTATAATATATATTTATATTTTTGATTCTCTTTTTTGGACGTCACTTTCTCTTCTTTCCACCACTTCCTTCCTCCAGGACTTTCCTCGTAGATTTACATATACTCCGACATCCGACAGGTGCGTCCAAGCTATCTCACTCTTGGCATTTTTACGGCGGCTGTTGTATCTGGGTTTCCAAAAATACTCTGTATCTCTATATTTGTTTTGCGTCTCTATCTGCCGTTTTCCATCTTCATTCCTCCCAAAATTTTTCGTAGCATCCGTCTCTCCTAAAAAGTTAACACTACGTATACTCATAATATGCAATAATGCATCTCAAATCAACCCTGTAATCGTTTACACGCATTTTACAAGACGTGACAGACTAGACTAATTACTGTAGCTAAATATAATTAGACCCCAGTACATTAGCAAGTACATGCATACTAATAAATAATCTGTCGTTTAAACTGAAATTTACACACTTCGTAACATGGCAATGATTTGACTGCTACCGTTGCGCAGACATTTTGTCTTCATGCTCCCTGGATGCGTACCATTATACGTAAAATTAATGATGTTCCTCTAAAAAGATAAAACGTATACAACGAGAACGGCTCAACCTGGCATATATTATTAAAGCACCAATTTCGTAAAGTACGCCGAGGCCATTACCGCAAAAATATCCGTTTATATTGGTGTGTATGTATAGTTATCTTGTACATATTTGTATGATACTCTTGTAGACAGTGGAATTTGAACGATACTAGAAGCATCCGTATTTTATTTAACTAAAAAATGCATACTGTCCGATACACGCAATATTATAGTTTGGTTACCAACTAGCCTTCCAACTTACCTAGTCTGGCCTTTGCAACCTCCTTTCATGCATTTACATAATATTGTCCACTAGTATACAAACATGTTCGTTCATCTCTTTTGCGATGATTTCGCGTTATTTCATTTGCTTGAATTACGAATTGAAGCAGAACATTTAGTAATTAGGCGCAACACAAACTGATGGAATAGAGTAGCTCGGCGAATCATTATATTTTGGCCCTCGCACGGGACCGGGTACATCATTAAAATTCAAACATATTAATTACTAAGCGCCGTAAATCACCTGCATGTCGTCACTGGAATCGATAATTGACTAGGATGAAATGTTAATAAATAACGCTTTCTCATTGCTGTGATAGATGACGCTGAAGAACATCTAAGTTCATCAATCACGAAAACGTTTTTAATAGTTTTATGTAGATCTTGAAGAGAAATGGTACTGTATAGGATGTCACTTTGATTTTGTGCGCTTGCCTAAAAGACGGAATTAATCACCTGATATGGCAACTATTCGAAGAAGCGACTTAATACATAGTTAATGTATCATATTATAATGGGTATTGCACAGATCATGCATGAAATAATAGCATCATTCTGAAAGCAATATTGCATAATACTTACATAAATTATTAGTTATGACTGGTGTCTTACTTTGATCTGCGCAGACTTGAAATAAACCAATTTGAAAATTTATGAGGGATCGCTTGATGGTAGAAGAACGTCTCAAAAGGCCTTTAAAGTCATTGTATAGTAAACTCTGACAAATATACGACACATCTTACAAACTCGAAGAACGCAGTTGTAAGACGTGTTTTAGTTGTGAAGGAACATGAGATACGAGATTCGAATGCCGGCTCCAGAATTTTTGGCGCATCGAGATAGAACTAGTTGCCCGTTCGAATATCTTTCGTCTCTGCGAACTAATTAGGAACACAATAGCACTTGCGATGAAGTAATATTATAAGAAAGGCAAGAGGACACATGTACACACATAAATTAATATATACAACAGCTGCAGTTGCAACATCTGATAAGCAATACACCGTAAAAGCCACTGCAGCTAGACCCACTACAGATTAGTAAAACAGTAGAACCAGATAATTGAAAAGAACGAAATGAAATGGTTCCCCAGAAAATTCTATGTATTTTTTGTGTCAATTCTTATGTCTAAAAATTTTCAAAGCAAGATTCTTGCCCCATTGTCCTATTGATCAGAAAAACCATTTTTTTTCCGACGATGAGTAGATGATGACGGTAGTAAAAGAATAGACACTCATCGTCTTAAATCTAATTTTCCCAAGAGATGTTCAAACATTTTAAACCCAACTTTGTAGATGACAACCACTGAGATGCAACTTTTTGGGGCCCAGCGATGATTTGGGGAATCAGCACATTTCGTCTTAATTTTCCTCTTTGTTTTTCGTTGACTGTTTCCAGAATTATTCATATTCAGTTTGTATTCTTCAATTGTTATTTTACGTTAACACAGTAGCAATTCTACAAAAACAAAACAATCCCAAAATATTGTCTCCATAATTCTACCAACAGATACACTAACAACATGTTATTGTAAAGAACCAATTAGACGATATGAAGGTGCAGATTCACCTAATACTATGGACATAGATATATAAATTTATAGTGGTAGCAACCACATTGCACTTAACTTCAATTTTACATATTTTCAACAATGACTCTTCGAATCACAACCATCTACGCCTAGAATGCTATAAACAATAAATACTGTTGATACAGAAATTTTCAACTGGTCAGACTTAAGTAATTGGCAATACGTAGTAGGTATGTGTTTGTACATTACTAATTCTCATTTCTACTGCAGAACTGTCTTCTGCTTTTTAGAATACCCCATCTTCTTTACTAAAGGTAGAAGGCTCCTGAATTCATTATTTAATGAACAGATAAGTCTTCGTATGCAGTTGGTGTATTTGACTAAAGGTATTGAAGTTTTGAGAGCAAAAGAATTTATCAGCAACCATCAATATTAATTTGTGAGTATCGTCAGCATTGCAGGGTGCTGGGTATGTGGTTCTCTCCTTACACGTTTTGTAACTTAATATACTTATTTCCTTTCTTGCAACAATTAAAGGCTTTACGTCATAAATTTTCATAAACCCTTTCCCGTTAGTTTTTTATTAAACTTTGTAATAAATGAATTTATCGTCTCCAATATGTCGGTTAATTGTTTAAGAATGTCAACACACACAGAAAAATAGTGTTAGGGTAATTTGTGTGAAACACCAAGAAAAACAGAAGAAAAGTGATCTCTAGTTTTCTCGTTTCAATTCAGTTCAGTTTCAATGGAAAGGCGAACACAAATATAGCAAACAAAAAAGAAGACTACTAGTTTGCATTTACATATGTATGTATGTAAGTATATGAATTGTAAAGAATACTTTGAACGTATACTCTCTGCCAATATTTTCAGGCGTAATCTATTTATTCTATTTGTTTGAAGCATTCTTGAACATCATGAACTCAATACACCCTGAAATAAAAGCATACTGTTGTGAGTTAAACCGCATATTACTTAATAGAATTTCAACATTCCAAGAATTGTGCTGATCCCATTTAGATCTATGTATATATTTAAAGCCGCATAAACCCTTGCAACAGTTTTCACGAATCCGAATCCACATATTTCGCTACATAAAACGCAACATGTGGCCACACATAAGCACACATCATATTGGATAAAATTTCATTAGAAACGAATAAAATCTCCCGCGACAGATACAAACACATACGACACAGTAAAAGTTTTACGATCTGAATTTCGATACAATACCATCTGCTTTAGGATATAAACGCGATTCACGTCTTTTGATCTCGGTGATAAACATTTAGGCGGAAAAGACAGAAGTGAAAAAGAATTTGCACCACATAGTTTGTTCGTTTCGTTTACCTCCTTGTACATTCATCGGCAAAATTTGTATCTCTTATTAACTCTAAATCGACGATTCATTTAAAAGAAATTTTTCTGCCAACATTGCCATCAGCACATAGTTAAGAAAATATACTGGTGGTAGTTAGTTGAAAGTTTAATGGATACGGAAAAACTGAAGTTTGCCGATTTCTTGCTTGCAAATGTTTTCGGATAAAATTTATTCAATGATGAGACCTAGTTTTGGCTTAATAACAATGGAAGCAAATGTAGAGTTCTCGATAATACTTTATGAGCACAGTAAGAGCATGCAAATAAGGAGCAGTCGAAGCTTATTCTGGACAGATAAAGCACGGTGTTAAAGGCAGCCTGTTTGGTTGGTAAATTTTATATTTAGTGCATTTGGTATCTGATCAATACATTCGGATAGAAATAGAATATGTAGTCGCAAAACCTATAGAAACCCGGAAATTTGTTGTATCTACGTATGAACTCCCACCACAATATTTTAGTAGCGTTCTACTAGATAAATATTTGAATTCGGGTCATATGCCATTGTATTGCAAAATATTTGAAATTTATGAATAATAAAATCTTTCGCAATTTTCGTATAATGTCGGCAATAAAATGGTTTGTAGACATATGTAGCCGACGTCACGCTAAATTTATTTTTTAGAGTGTACTTATTTATAAATACACTTGTACACACATAGGACGTAATAAAGCATTAACAACGACGTGATGAATATAATGCAATAGTCTATCTTTGTTGGATTAAAGTCAAACCTATCATTATTGTTTTCATAGAAAACATCATTTGTATCCAAGTATTTCATTATTAATCCTGTTAACGCTAACTATAACTGTATCAAATATATTACATATGTACATACAAATAAGTCTGATAGAATGTAATGTCAAGCGTCGGATAATAAATTTTAACTTAAGTTGTAAACGTAGTTAATTCTAATAAATTATATAAAGTGGTGGAAGAATTTCTAAACATTAATACTTTAACATTTGTACGAGAAACAAGCTACAATTATTGAGAATAGAAAGATTGATTAAGCGTTTAGAATGTTTATTTTAAATATGCTTAAAGTAATTGCCATTTACAATAATACGCTTAACCAGTCTCTCCTTCCATAGTATAAAAGCGTTCAAACCTGCAGTCGTTAAGCATACTATCAAAAACCACTTAATGGTTATGTTAATCTGTTCTTCTGACGGGAACCTTTTCCCTCTCAAATAATTTTTGAGATCAAAAATAGCCAGAAGTCACACATCGGCAAATTAGGTGAGTAAGGATATTGTTCTACAAGTTTGATTTTGTTTGGCACACGCACACAGTTTGGCACCATGCGCTATCATGATGTAGCAGGGTTCCCTTTCTTGGCACTTTACTAAACACGGTAGCCAAACAACAACATACCAACATTACAACCTTTTTCAAATGTAAATGATCGTGCATTATTAGTCTCACTTGCGAGGGTCCAATCTTCAGATTGAACTCTATCATTGTGTAGGTAATGTGATTGTGCTCTACCATCATCTTCTTCACCGCAGCAATGTTTTTGTGGTTAACGGCGGCTATAGGAGGGCCAGCTGCTTTTCTGTGTATCACCAACTTGCAACATCGTTCAAATTCTTTGTACCATCTATAAACAGCCAGTGATGGTGCGAGATTCCCAAATGCAGATTTCAAACTTTCCTCACACTCGTATGTGCTCAAGCCTATCTTGAAATTATAGTAAATCATTAGCCGGAAGTTCTCTCGTGATAATTCAATTTTTTCGTTAACAGCAGGTTCTTCTATGGATTATTTCTCAGACACTATTCAAGCGAATTGCGCAAACTAAACTATATTTGACAGATAAAATAATGCACTATTTAATAAACAACAATTTGTTTTGCACGGGCAACTCGATGTTTCAATTCTCAATAATTGTAGCTTATACCTCGCATATGTATGTACACCAGCAAGTATTGTTTTTTAAAAAGACTTATTGCAATGTACAACAAACAACACCTGCTATGATAACACCTATTATTTGTTTAGGATTGCTACAATAGATCCATATAGGTTTACTCTTCGTTGTGTCATCTCATAGCTCTAAAGATAACTTAACAGATATCAAAAACATTCTTAGATCCAAAGTTGCCAAAAGTCTTTAATGTAAGAGTACAATGTTCGTTTAACCTACTGACAAAGGCACCAACATAAAATTACAATGAACAATACTGCAAAGTTGATTAATTGATGATAATTGATTATTTACTTTACCAGCTGACTAAACATTTAGATAGATCATTTAAAAACTTCGCGTAAAAAGGCAACGCTGTTTTCTCGAGTTTACACGAACTCGCTTTTCAAAAACCGTACATTCTGCACAAGGTTGAACGTGTATCTGCAACTTAATATACACTTCGTCGCTGTACACACACGATACGTTTCACTAACAAACGTGTTACTGTGTCCGTGTGGTCTCTGTGTACGAAAGGTATATTTGAAACCACTGCTTTCCTTATCAACTTATCTGAAATTCAAACACAGACGGCACATTTACTGCCTCCACAGTATTTAATGTCTTTAACCTAATTCTTTCGTAGCAGAGGGGAAATGTTTGTTGACTTACCGGTGCATTATACGATACATACGTTTGGATACATTTACTTGTAGGCGATATCGTATTACATGCTAGCATATAATTTCCTTACGTTAAAGAAACAAAAGAAAATGTGCTTTTGATAAATGACGCAAAGATATATGTACATACCTTTGCTGTGGTCTTATTTGCCTGTGAATGTGAATGTGTATGGACCTAAACTACAGATTAGAAGATATTGATATGAAATCAAAAGAAAGCCGGAAATGGAAACAGATCTACTTAAAACCTATTTACCATTGAAGAACTGGAAAAAGGGATCAATGGCTTGAAAAACTGGAAATTCCCTGGAATGGGCGGAGATAGTGACAGAACAAATCAAGCACTTCGGCCCTAAGGCAAAAATATGGCAGGCTACTTATCAAATTCCAAAAATAGGCGCAAATCAAAAGAGATGCCAAGCAGCTACCGCCCGATATTGTTGTTATGACACCTGTTCAAGTTCTACGAATCCCTTACTCCTCTTCACCGTATCCAGGGCCACTTGGAGCTAAAACTAATTCCCCTACAGGCGGGTTTCAGGCCAGGAAAATGTTGTACAGGTCAAGTATTAAATATTACCGTACATGCAAAGAATATGGTTTTGAGCGGAGATAGATAACAGGGATGGCCTTGGTAGATCTCACGGCTGCATATGGTAGCATTAATCATAGGACACCTTAGAAACCTTACAAAATCAATTGAGTCAGTACTTTGTAACAGACGCTGCTGCGTCGTGCTGGATGGGAAAATTAGTAGGTGGAGCAGAACATTTTATATATGCTAACAATCTTGGCATCGCTGTACAAAGCAAAACACATGAACAGGTTCAAATTAAACTGGAAGACGCCCTAAATATTACATCACACTATCACAAATAGAATCAGTTGGAAGTTAAATTCTGCTAAAATTCGATGTCTGCATTTCACCTAACCACTCGTCTGGCGAACAAATAGCTAACCCAGATACCACGGTGTAGTTCTTGATTGATCTCTCACATGTGTACCAGTATCACTGCGAAAACACCAAGAAGAAAGTCACTACTAGGAACAATGTCCAAACTGGCAAGGTGCAAGTGGGATACAATCCCAATAGTACCAAAACTGAAGCCATGTGTTTCTCGACAGCAGAGTATACTTGCCCAGTTTGAGGCTAACAACACACGCCAAATAATCACTGGTTGCATGGAGGTTTGCATCCCCGAAAGGTCGAAGACTCTGTGTCCAATATTTGGAAAGGTTCAAACAAAAGCTTGAGGAACCTCAAGGACCTGGGATCTAGGACCTGAAAAACCTGTCGTATACTAAACTGTATACGTGCCAGCGTTGCTCCAGTCAAATCCAACTTGACGAAAGGAGGTATAATAGCAGATGATGATGTTGAGGGCGAATGGGAAAAAGGCACAATGTGGCAGACTTGGCAATATGTGGGTTGTGTCTCTCCGAATGCACACTCGATAATTTGTCGGTCGCTAACACTAAATCTGACGTGCCCTATTTTTGGGACGAAAGTAATCGTAGGATTCGGATTCGTTGCCAATAATATTTCTTAATATTGTAATTAACACAATTAAGTTGAAACGTATATTTTTTTCGATTAAACTTTTTCGAATTTCTAGGGTTGGTCATTTTACTGCAGGTTAGGATATGAAAACGAAATAAAGTCGCTGTATTCCGTTTTTGTCTATTTTAATAGATGTACAACTGGAATTAGCAAAAAACGCCTAGTAGTGTTGCTGACATTTCCTCTATCTTGCCAAAGTTCATTTATAATATGATTTATGACACTTCTGGATAAGCTGTTTTAATTTGGTTCTCTCGCTTCTATTCTTCTGTAGCTTTTTTAGATAATGATATGCATAATCATTTCTATAATGCAACATATTACAAATCAGCTATGGTAACTGAAATACATCATAGCTTGTTTGTTTTTTAATAAAATGTTTCAAGTTTCTTTTCAATCATTAAAGTGTAACTGAAATCTGAATTTGAGAATTTTATTTTTATATTAATAAATAAAATTCATGTATGTCTGCAATTGTCGTATCTTCTACCTTTTACATTCATAATATTCATACCGCTTGTATTATTTATTACACAGAGATTCTAGATTGGAAACAATTTAAGGGCTACGGATCCAATTATAAATTCTAACATGTCGTTCGCTTCAATTATTTCCACTACAAGGGGCGATACACCCGCATAAAAGGTGCGGAACGAAAATGAGATAGAAATTAAGTTTTTACGTGCCTCGACCTCGTTCAGCGGGAACGATCTCATTTACAAATGAGTATTTGTTGTCCTTAACAAAGGATGTTTTGTTCGGCGAACATCAGTTCGAGATCTAGCGTGTTCGCGGTAATCATTAGCGGAGAACCCCCGCTAATTTGTCCTTATATTACGTGATGGTGGTAGTAGTTGTGCCGGGAGTAGCAACAACGACGATGCCTAGCACCTGTTCTTACATGTACCGCACTTCCGGGAGCTTTCTGTTTCGATGATAGATTTGGGGCGTACGAAGAAAGCAGGAAACGAGTATGTTGTTGTGTATTTAGACGGTAACATGTAGTGCGGATGATGTTCAATGTGAAATGTGTAGTGCGCTGTTAGTATCGGAGTTAGATTTAATCTACCGAAACAATGTCGGTTTACTGGAAATTCGTTACTTAAATATTGGAAGACACAATAAACCTCTTTTCTGTAAATAATT
The DNA here is from genome assembly GCA_004785975.1 of Popillia japonica. Taxonomy (NCBI): domain Eukaryota; kingdom Metazoa; phylum Arthropoda; class Insecta; order Coleoptera; family Scarabaeidae; genus Popillia; species Popillia japonica. The sequence goes on from SMLS01076859.1 coordinate 11,458, forward strand.
ATTACACTAGTTGGCTAGATACTTCAAGCAATTAATTTTTATTTATAATATAAAGCTGATTTTCACATA
>SMLS01076869.1:0-11880 GCA_004785975.1 Popillia japonica
AAGTGCGCCGTCTTATTCATATGGCGAGGAATGCAAACAAGCTTTATCCTGATCCGTTCTATTTATCTGTCTTCACATTACCCCATTATTATTATTATTTATTATTATTATTAATAAGTAAACAGTCAGTCGTACTCCAGGTGGTACAGAGTTGAATGAGAGTGTACTGTAGTATGCAAACATGTCACATTAACGTTACATCAAAAATATGCAATTTTAATTTGGAATTTGGTGACAAATTAAGTCATTTGTGTAAGGAATATAATATTGGCCGTGCGAGAATACGCAACATAAAGCAGAACAAGGATCAAATTGAATTGTGTTTCAAGAATAATGAATCGTCTACCAGTGTAAGAAAAACTTCGAAATCAGGTGAGTTTGGACTAGTAGAAGAGGGAGGCACTTTATGCCTACAATTAGTTCATGCAAGAAAGGAGCAGGCACACGCCTATTTCAGGTGAAATTCTTATGAAAAAGGCTAAAATTTTTTTTGTAACAAAATTGTGAGGAAGACTGACTTTCGTACGGGTGTGGATTGGCTTGACAAATTTACAAGACGCTTTGGAATTCGACTCGTAATGTAACTGGTGAGAAACTCTAACACGATATAGAATGTGTCTAGCCCTTTATTGATAGATTTATAAAAATTGTTGACGAAATACAACTAGGCCCTGATCAGGTATATAATGCAGATGAGAGTTGTTTGTTTGGGCTAATGCTCCTGGCCGCAAATTGGTTAAAGACAGAATAACTTTTATTTCGTGCGCTAATGTTAGTGGCACTCCCAACCTCAAGTACTCGTCATTGGGAAATCAAAATCTCTCAGTGCTTATAGGAGTGTAAATTCGCCTGTTTTATACACAAACCAGACTAAGGGATGGACGACTAAAACAATTTTCATGGAATGGTGTCATAAAAATTTTGTTCTGTCGGCAAAAAAGTTTTGGAAAACACCAAACTTGCCTTCAAGAGCTCTATTAGTTCTTGATTATTATCTTGGACGTCCCGATAAAAGGGATCTAAAATGCAACACTGTTACTTCAACCAATGGACCAGAAGATTGCGTCCAAAATGTAAAAACAAGGAAGTGTGTTCAAACGTTGCAAAATACTAACCTCAACGATGTTGTTCTCAACCTAGGAAGTGCTTGCAATAAAAACACTTGTTTGTTCATGTGAAAAGCTGTGGGCTCCTCTTACTTTATTACAAGCTTTCAAAAATGAGAGAGAAAATGGTTCTGATAAACAGTTAAATAATGGCAAATCGATTGAACTAAATAACTTGAGAGAAGCAATTGCTGAGAAGCTTGTGGATGGTCCCGACCACCTGACAACAGCTGATGTAAATAGCTGGTTAGCTGGAGACGAGGAAGAACAACATCAGATCATGACAGAGGACGAGATCGTATCAGAGGTACTGGACAATAGTGACGAAGACGAGGTGGAAGAGAGAATCACTTCTTCAACTGTTTCCACGAATATGCATGCGGTAAACAACGATACCGCTGTGAATGCTTTTACCACTGTAATCACTTGGGCTGAGGAAAATATTTTGTGTCTGATATCCTTATGTTAACGAAAATTTATTAGTATTTAGCCAAACAGTTTCTTTTGTGTGGCTTAGAAACATAAGGTCGACAACGCCTACCATTATTTTTGGTCTTTGGGCGACTTTCAACGTTTGACCACCTTGATCAAGAGAATCTCCAGAAGTTTAAATAAATTTATCAGTTTCAGTTCAGGCTATATTACCCAACAAAGACAGACTTCATTATACATCAGATCCGACTAAATACGACACAATTATTCCCAACCACTCCACCGCCCAAAAATACAATTCAATTACGAATACACATATCCAAACGATGAAAGCTGAGATAACCCGAGGACTCAATTTTCCGAAATAGTTTTGCTGTCCCCGTTTCTCCGACGAATATGAATACATTCATCCCGTCGTCATTTCACCTTACCCAAATAAATTTCCCAGCCAAAGGGAAGATCCCTGTAACTTGCGTCAGTGCACCGTAAACTATGGATCGCCTGGCGTCCCTAGTCTTCCGTCGTAATCCTCCTCTTTCACCCCCCCCCCCCCGCCTCGTTTTACCCCCTTCTTCATATTGAAATTTCAGATAAGTTTCCGAAGGGAATGAGGTCACGAAAGTAAATAATGGGCGAGCACCGTATATGTATTGTATAAACAGAAATCCAATTCGTGCTATAACTCTGGAGTTTGGGATATATACATTTACACACACACATATACATACATACAAGCTTGGTTATACTTTATGTCCGTTTTCGTTGTTCTACATTTATGCGGATCGTCTGCACGATAAAGGCTTTAGCATGTATGAAGATATCCCAGATAAGAGATGCTTTACTGCAAGCATCTGCATTGGTAATTTTTCATTGTGCTGCAGTATTTTGCGGAGGAGTTAGTTAATATAATGTTAGTATCTAGTTTGGTTATAGTATCACATGTTTCTAAGGTAAACAAAGACAGTTTTGGAACTTTTGAAATGCTAAAATTCTAATATGCTTATCTGATTGACTTCATTTCAAAGCTGCAATAATTTCTGGTGAAATTTTAGATGTAAATATTAGGTGTGTAGTATGTATGAGGACATGTCCTGAGGCTATACAATCAAATGGTGATCACATTGAATCAAGCTATGAATATTGCTAACTTACCTTTTCAACAAATCAGACATTATCTCCAGAAATTTTGACATAAACTTTTTTCATTTTAATTTGATTAAAATGTATCGTTTATTTGCTTCATATCTGCACAGACATAACCACATAGTTGAGGTAGAGCCCGCCAAATCAATGGGAAAGTGGTGTGCCACAGGGTACCCTCCTGAGACCTCTCCTTTTCTTAATATTTATTAATGACATCTTAAATATTATCATATACTTTTGACTTTATACATAGTTTGGGTGACTTTTTTGAAGTCTAACACCATGTATTGTATGTATACACTATATGGAGATAATAGTATACACACAGACGTAAATTTTGTGGTCTAGAGTGGCGAATCCGCAAGGTGTATCATCAGTAACGTTGGGCCACTTTTATTTAAAAGTAAGGTGGTTGGGTGGAACTTCAAGGTCAAAAAAGAATGCATTATCTTTAGCAGTTGAGCTCCTCACAAACTTTGGAAAAAGTGTGATGAATTTTGAAAATTCTGTTAAGTGTTCAAAGCTAGATAAAGATTAACCAATGGGAGACTTAACCATGATTGAAACAACAAATGGCATTACATATTTCCAACATTGGAACCAATGCCTCAGAATTTAGGAAATGTGCCCAAAAAATGATTGGGCGTGTTTGGTAGTCTAAACAGATGAGGCAATAAGTTGTATGCTTTAAGCGTTTGACCACCTCTGAAAATTAGTAGTAAGTGTGATATATTTTGCAAACTTCTTACAAGTACGTCAAATCCGGATAAAAATTAGCCACTGGGTGATCAAATAATGATTAATTTCTGATATCCTGTAATTTAGAGGTCTTAAACAACAAATTCTAGTATTGTTAACCATTGAGCGTCCCCAAAGCTTGGCATAAATGGAAACCTTTCTTAAGAAATCTCATTAAGAAAAATCTCGATAAAAATTAACTGGTGGGTGACCAAAAATAATTAATTTAGGTTTACTGTAGTCTAGAAGCATAAAGCAGCAAGTTTTAATATTCTCTATATTTGACCAACCCTAAATGTCCTTGAAAATTATAATAAATTTTGGAAACTATGCCCAACTATAGCCAACGGCTTTTCAAAATCTACGAAATTTCTTGGTACATATAGCTAATTGAGTGTTCATAAAAGCAAAAATGGTGGTTGAACACGGCTCAATTTTATCTTGTAGGAAAAATAATTTAAAAGTCTAAAAATAACTTACACTATTTTGTGCGTTTGGGCACATGTCCAACTTTGGTAAAAGTCTGATGATCTTGGGAAATCTTATATTATGCAAGCTCAATAAAACAAAATCAGGATAAGAATTGTAGAGTGATCAAAAATGATAATTTTAAATGGCCTGTAGTCTAGTCTAGTCAACAGAGTAATAAGTTCTAATCTTCTCAGCCTATACTTTTTAGAAACCATGCTACTTGCTTCAAATCTGGATAAACATTGACCAATTGTAATATTTTTAGTGTTGATGATAGCTCTGCTATATGCTTCAAAAATTCAGATGGCCATCCAATTATTTTTGAATTCCTTGGGACGTAGAAAGCAAAAGCAATAAGCCAACAAAGTAAAAGTAAATTTTTAACCTTTTCACAACCTCTAAACTTTTGGGAAAATTGTGATAACTTTGGAAATTGTTACATGTACGTTCATACGCCGATAAAATTTTACTGGTGTGTAGTCTAAAAGTAATTTTCAATGGCTTGAGATCCAGAATGCTTTGTTATATATAACCCAAAAGGAAATGGATAAAAATTAACTAGCCGTTAATTGAAAACGATATTTTTAGGTTTTGTGCGGTCTAAAGGGGTAAGGTACCAAGTTGCAATGTTTTCAGATTTTGACCAACTCTGAAAATCTTTGGAAAGTATAGTAAGCGTTTGACAAACCCGTAAAGTCCTGAAGAGTACATAATGATAAATATATCAGAATAAAAATTCACTGGTGGGTGGCCAAACAAAAATTTTGGATGTCTTGAAATCTAGAAGACTAGAAGCTATTAATTTGTATTATTTTCAACATTTGGCCACTTCCCAAAAAACTGTAATTCCGCCAATTTTGGAAGTATATACATACATGATGATTAGGATATGGATTATGATGGAAGGCACTAATAACCAAACCTCACATATAGAATATGGTGGTGCCTACTTATTACGAAACATTTTTAGTGAGTTTCAATAAATAAATTTGGTTTGACGTTTTGCTCATTCACACACTTCAAAAAATGAGAATTTTTCATATTTTGAATTATATTATTGTTCACTTTTTCTCACCTTTCCTCTTCTCACTACAATTCACCGTTTGCAACACATTTCTCCTATAACACCTTGTATAATTCCGTCTAAGTAGCTACCACATTAATCTACATAAATCTGATCAACCAGTGCTTCTCTTACTTAAAATATATCATCGATATGATCAGTGGCATACCTGAGAAATCATGGACCTCATATTAGTAGAGATGGACAGAAAAAGATTCTAGATGAGGCAAACTTTGAGCTGCTTATTTCCATATTTTTTTATAAAATATTTCCGGGTATCATCCGCATACAGCACCCAAAAATCTTAGAGAATAATTTTAGATGATTCGTCTACGACTTTATTATACCAGTTTAAATTATTCAGCAGATACGTATGCACGTATCTCTGGGAAGTGATTCAACGGTTTCGCCTTGGTAATACTAACGAGGAAAATGTAACAAGGAACAGTGTATTAAGATTTATGTGTCATATTTTTTGACTTACGCATGTTATTAATACCTTACAACCGCTTCGCGGTATAAATAACCTATATTTTATCGCAGAAACGTAACAGGATTGTATTACGTCAAGAACTTCATATATTGCAACTTCGTTATATAATGATATATTTATATACAGGTTAACTTTAAATAGCGCAAAATAAAAAAGGGGTGGGTCTATGTGCATGGAGTAATGAGAAAACAATTTTTCTTTGAACTAATCCGCACTGACGCATCTAAAATATGTACATACATACAAAACTGTATGGGAATCACCGACTATCGGTGTCCATTGACCGCTGCGTTGCTTTGACAGCATATACGAATATCAAATATGCCAAAACAGGGTTTTAATTTATGGAGAAACAGAGCAAAATAATCTAGCAGCAAAAAAATTGCACGCAGATCGTTTCCCAAATCGAAATCATCCCTCAACTGCGATGATTGTGGTAGTCGAATATCGGCTTCGGAATACAGGTTCAGTAATCCCACGTTACGAAGGTCGCGGCCTTGTAAAATTACGCAGAGTACGTACCTACTTCAAGGGAGCAAATTTTAAACATCGTGGAAGTAAATGCTAGTGTAAGCACAATTGGTTTCGATTGGTTTCAGAAGTTCAACAGCTGCATCTCAGTAATCTTCAGTAATTTTCTTCGCTGACGAATCTACGATGACCAAAGATGGTATTTTCAATTACCACAACATTCACTATTAGGCATACGAAAGTCCTCACCACATGGAGCACGGCTCCTCGCAAGATCAATTACTTGGACCACTTGGATTAAATCCAGACTCGTATTTGAAATTTCACTGAAATACATTACCCGAGTATTTGGATGACATACCATTGGCGATACAACATTTATTGGGTTGGACGTGGAAGTCACATTCCTTGACCAGCTGGTAGTAAAGATTTAAATGTATTAGACTCTTTTGTGTGGGAATACTTGAAGAAGCTCGTCGTCAGCTACTTCTGAACGACCGGTTCAACACGAACTTGTTCAAGAAGAAGCAATCCTTAATATGGTAGACGATGCGTCTTATACTAGTGTCCCAAGAATAAATAGCCAACACACTTAACGCAAATCGCATGATAGTATGGAGAACTCTTCACAATTCTTCACGCATCAAGTCTTGAATTTAGTCCCTGGTTATTGAGAAATCAAAGGTTTTGTCGCAACATATTGTTTAGCGATGAAGCCTCTTTCAACAGGACAACACCAGGTCTTCACAATTTTTGATTGAATTTTCTGTGAATGTTTGGTATGGTGCGATGCTTCTCAATTTCCGATATCTTTTTACAAACAAATTTGGATGCATTGCCGAAAACTTGTAGAAGCAACAGCTTGGATTACAACGTGATTCAGAACTGTGTGACAGATATTCTGAAGACAGTACCAAGAATACATATGATAATTTCAATTCTCAAACACTATACTAATGTTGTCAACAGTGTCTGGTGATAACTATTTCGAAAGCGAATAAAAGTGTTTCCAATATTCATTCTCTTTTGTCTTCTGATGATACCATTCACCTAATTTTATAGTGAAACATTACCTGCAACCACATGGAACATATTCAAGCTAGAACTGTAGTGACGACCACTATAAAGTATTCTTCGATGCTCACTCCAACTCAAAACAGTTGTGAGTGATTTAGTGATTTACTACCTGGCTTGGTTTTGGGTTGCAGAACAGACTTGAAGGTTGATTACTCTATGAGAAGAGAAGGTATGGACTTGTAGACTGTCTACAAATGGATTGGCAACATTGAAGTGGTCGAACAAAGCGGTTTGCTTTTAAAGATAATACAAAAAAAAATGATACGATTGGGGAAGTGCCATTTCCTCCAATTACCAAGCACTAAGACAAGCATGTCTTCTACTACTGTCCAACACACTTAACACAAGTCGCATGAGAGTATGGATAACTGTACACAATTTTGGTTTGTACCCGCACCACGACTTAATTGTTCATGCTTTAAAACCTGTCGACCACGCATCAAGTCTTGAATTTAGTCCCTGGTTATTGAGAAATCGAAGGTTTTGTAGGAACATATTGTTTAGCGATGAAGCCTCTTTCAACAGGACAACACCAGGTCTTCACAATTTTTGATTGGATTTTCTGTGAATTTTTGGTGTGGTGTTATTGTCCGTTTATACTGAAAGAACGTCACACGGCTATTCCCTATTTACATTTCTTAGAACATGACCTTCCAGATTTACTGGATGATGTTCCTCTTAATGTAAGACGACGGATGTGGATATCTAGCCTCGGCGCCTACACACTTTGGAAAACAAGTAACAGATTTTCTTATGGTATTCAAAATTAAATATACAGGTGAATTGGAAGAGCTGCAGCAATTGCTCGGCCAGCAGGTCACCAGACTTCAATCTTGACTGGTTTATGCACAAAATGTTGAAACCAGCGAACGACTTGTTGCTAGAATTCTGGATGCCGCAGAAACTATTCGTTCTGATCCTGAGACTATTAGCAGAGCTACCACTTCAATTCTCAGAAGAGCTGGACTATGTATACAACAGTTAGGCTGGTTGGTCAGTTACGACAGAGTTTTGGTCACATGTTGATTCGACATTTTTTACTTGAAATTGCCTCAATAACACATCCTGAGGTTTTGGCAGTCATTTCACGGGACACCCTGTATATGTTTATGTTTCTTTGTCCTGGTCTCGTGCGAATACCAGCCTGCTGCGTTTGAATACAGTATTGACTACTCATACCATCTAACAATTTATTATCAATTCTATTACTTCCATAGGCGTAATCTTCAAAACTCTGCAATATTTGTATAAATTCTGGACCGACTTTAACTCCATTTTAGGCCCTAAATTATGATTCCAGAAGATTAGTTTGTTTTCTTTGAGAAATTGGTTAAATTAAGCAATAAGATAGTCCTTTCACTTCACAAAACTTATCTAATTTTTGCTCCATTGACACAGAATCCCGAAATTCCTCACTGGAACTAAAACAGGCTCGTTTACTTCCCCCTCACTAGACGCTATTAACTTTTCCTGAAAGATGAGAAACATAGTAACCTAAAAAATGGCTCGAGACGAATTCCTCTCGTCTTAAACGAAAAAAAAAATAATAAAAAAAAATAGGAAGTCCCTCTATACATTACATCTGTAAAATTCCTCGAGATCTACAGAATTGAAATCCGTCTTCGTCTAAATATGTTGTCGCATCCCCTATATTCCATTGCCGGTCGGTCCCTCTCCGTAAGAAAACATCTAGAACCTTGAGATTTCATCCGTTGCGCATTACACGTTCCACTGTGACTACCACTTTAGCTTTAGCCTATTTTTTTTTCTTTTTGCGCGTTATTCCTCTCCGGATCTTTCGACCTCATCCCCAAGACGGCCATCAGTTTTTCCCCGTACCATTTCTACGCGCCCAAATCCTACTCCAGAATGTAATCTTTCGTATTTATTCAGGACGCGTTTTCGAAAAGTTCGCTCCGCTCGAGCATCTATGAGTGAACTTCTGGGTTACCATGCACACTCGCTTAAATAGCGAGAGTTTGGCAAACTTTAATCATCTTCGTTCTCCGGCAGCGTTTAACAGCCCTGAACCCATCGTATATCGACCTCTTCCTACATTACTACCACAACCGGTATGTTAGAGCAGGCTGAAGAGAAATGGAAGGAATACATCATCTTCTTGCGGATGGAATCCCCGTAAAACCTTTAAAGGTTCCTTCTTAATATCACGATAAGATTTGGTAGCGTGCGTGATGAATGTATTTTTTCCTTTTCTTATACTTATATTACTCATCCATCAAAGTTTCATCTAGTTTAAGGGTTAAGTTTAATTTTGCTATCCCAACCGTGTATATAGGGCACTTCTGGAACTTAGAAAAGATGATATTAGAGGAGCGGGATGCTTTCGTGATTTTTTATTAAACCAATCCAGCGAAATTACTGAGCTCTGAGCTTTTTATGTTTCCACAGCATTTCGACGTCATTGCAATACACCGAAGTAAAGCTATCTTTATCTGATTGAATTGTTTATTCGAAGCTGTGCTGGCAAAGTTCATGGCATTCGGTCTCGTCTGTGGCTGATTAAATGTACATTATCCTGATGGGAGTTGTCCACAATACCAGTAGAGTTGAAGAATTGCTCTATACGGAATTGCTTAATCCGTCTGGAGAGCTTGAAAAGTTTTGCGTGACCTGTAGGTGTAACATTGTATGTGTGGAATGGGTGAATTCAATTATTGGTGATTTTACTTAGAATATTATGTTCTCTGATACAAAATGTAAATATTTATTTATTTGGACAAAAATTATAAATATTATTTAATTTGACCTTTTGGTAATTGCCACTCATGCAGCAGAAAAAAAGTATGAGTTAAACTAAAAAAATATGTATTAATAACAAAAATACTAAAAAAGATTTGGTCAAGAAAATATACCAAATACTTTTGCAGAGAAATGGAATAGTAAAAGGAAATTTCCATTGGTAGATATTCGTCAAGAACGTTTGAAGAAAAGACCGCTGCTTCGGAAGAGATTCGTCTCAACTAGTAAATCATGTTGTGGCTGAAATAGAGCTGTTTCTATATTTCCAAAGATATAGAAACTCTTCTTCTTCTCTTTGGATGCATTGCCGAAAAAAATGTGGAAGTTCCAAGAATATGATTTTTTCAGTTCTCAAACCCTATACTAATGTTGTCAATAGTGTCTGGTGATAACTACTTCGAAAGCCAATAAAAGTGTTTCCAATATTCATTCTCTTTTGTCTTCTGATGATACCATTCACCTAATTTTATAATCAAACATTACATGCAACCACATGGAACAAATTCAAACTAGAACTTTAGTTGATAAACACTATAAAGTATTCTTCGATGCTCACTCCAACTCTAAACAGTTGCAAAGCGATTTACCACCTGGCTTGGTTTTCGGTTGCAGAACAGACTTGCAGGTTGATGACTCTATGAGAAGGAAAGATATGGACTTGTAGGCTGTCTACAGATGGATTGGCACCATTGAAGTGGGCGGACAAAGCGATTTGCTTTTAAAGAATAATATAAAAAAAATTATACGATTGAGGAAGTGCTATTTCCTCCAATATTACCAAGCACTAAGACAAGCATGTAGATGCTATATCGATTAATTTGATATGTTCAAAAATTAATACGAAGTAGATAAAAACTCTTGGCACCAAATATGTTCTAAGTCTACCAAAAAATTGGTCCTGTTAAGGTTTTGAATTACTATGTGGTATCAATATATTAATCCAAGCTCTGTTTGGAAAAGTATAGTAGCTCAGTAACTAAAATCTAGGCAATTAGACGTGCATATATTAAGCAAACATAGCAAGTTTATAGTCTAATTTCCTTTGGCGAAAAGTATACTAAGTTGAGTTACCACAGTCTTCGTTGCAGAAAATTGCGAAAGGCACTCGATACAATAAATACCTTTCTGACGATGATAAGGCTGTATCTGCCGCTTACTTTGACTTACAAAAAGTCTTTGTCACACCTCAGTGTGCAGTAAACCAATTTTGTTACACGAGCAAACTCGCCAAATACAACTTTATTCTTTAAGACATGGGAAATCATGAAGGCTAGTGTTATGTTTGGAATCAGGTGATTGCGAAAAGGGGACCAAACGAAATAAGCAAATCATTTCTATTTTTCTTAAAGACTCTATTCTCTATTCGGATAATTGCAGCGGTCAAAACCATAACCGATTCATTTTCGCAATATTTTTCTATGCTTCTCTATCACTGAATTTGCAAATAATTCACAGATTTTTAGAAAAGGGCCACACACGAAACGAAGGCGACAACAGGGCTGTTATTGAAAATTCTAAGGAAGAGCAAGTAGCAATTTAGACTCCCGATCAATGGATCTTGTTGGCTTGTATGTCACAAGTTACGGAAAAATTGAGATAAAGATGACGATGAGGAAAAGTTGAATATAAGCCAGATAAGAGAAGTGCAGCTTTTCTCCAGTGCTGTCGCATGAAAAGAAATTTAAATATGCCTATTCGGAAGAATTTAAGACAACAAATTTAAGGAGAAACATTCGTAAGAATAAATCTAATAACATTGCTGATGCTCTCAAGAAGTTACCTTTATTATACACGAGCTTGCTCCCAATAGATCCCAAAAAATTGAATGGTTGTTAGACTTATGTAAATTGAATGACATTCCTAAATTTTACCATGGTTATTACATACTTGTCTCTTAAGGCCAAGGGTGGATAAAATGACAAATTGAAACGGAAAACTAACAATTCTGAAATAAAAATCGAAAGTGGAAATAATGAAGAAGATGGACTAATAATAATTCAACTACTAATTTAGATTACCTAATTCTTAGTTTTGCTTTAATACCGTTTAAAAAAATATTGTTCTTTCTTAACAAATGTACTATTATTGTAAGTGTATTTTTTGTTCAATTGATCCAACGAAAAGTA